>JANHFL010004972.1:113762-139898 GCA_032468155.1 Oxyrhabdium leporinum
CATCAAAACATATAGTTAAAAAATATGCATATATCACTCAATGTTCTTCGGTCCATTTCCTTGATTTTGTCTTGATCAGCAAGGTACACTTGGCCCAGATGTATGCCTGTTAAAGTATAAAAGAAAAGCCAAAGTGGAGCTTTACGTGCAATATTGCGTTAACCCAGGCTTTCCTGATACGTTATGCATTACTTTTGGAGACAAGTCTTTTTAATGCCATCTTTATCTGCTACACGATGCATGAAATCTACTTTCTGTTTTAGAACTGCAAATAACCCTTGACCCCTTTAGTGGAGACACAATGTGACCTTTCTATTGTCATCAGCTTTCATTCTCTTGAAAATTCTATGAATTTTTATTACAAGTTTTTTTTTAAGCCAAGCTGAGGCTTCAACAAATTACTTGACACAGATGAGATGAAGTTGTTGAAGTAGTGTTAGATAAGTTTTACAGCCAGCATGTGTGCTGCTGAACAGTACAAAGCCAGTGTCCTACAATGTCATACACCAGTAACTGCTGAGCCTACTATTGGATAAATACATCATTTTATGGAACATTGATTGTTCTATAAACCCAATGGAGTATTATGCTCTATGATCAAACCATTTAGATTGTGTGTAGAGCACAGAAAATGCCATATTCAGGATGGTACTAAAAGTGCCATTTGTGTATTTTATGGATGTCATTACAGAGGAAACTTCCCTCTGTAGGCCCTGTTTACTGCAAAATTTTTTAGACTGTAATGACATTTTTCATTCACAACGTATGCCTTCAAGAGAGGGGGGCCCTTGTTTTATTTGTTTCATTCAAGTTCACTGCACAAATCCTGTACATTTTAATTAAATGTGAGCTTAACAAAAGAATAAGGTATTTATTCTAAGAGGGTGGAGGCCAGGGAAATGAGGGCTGTAACAAAAATAATATAGACATACAACAGCAAAATATTCAGTTCTTGGTTTCAGAAACACAGCTGGGCTAAATCTTATTTGTACTCTTCATTAATCACATTAAATAAAGCACATCTTGTCTCATTTTGCTGAGAAGGTGGCCTACAAACATGAATAGAGTACACAAATAATGATATAATATCCCAAAATATTTGAGATTTTCCATTTCTTAAATAATTGCTCCAAGTGCCAGCTGATAAATAAGGGCTCTGTTGAAAATACAGAATATTTGGAAAATAACCAATTCTGTGATCCTGATATCCATAGATATGAAACACACGCATAGGTTCTTTTATTCCTAGATAGCAATCTTAGATTATTGTGTTTTATCAATTTAAAATGTAATTCCGTTCATTTATACTTTGTAATGACGATCAACAGCAAGTACAGCCATCTTTGCATTTTACTTTTATGTTTGTCTAACATAAATTCTTCATACCCTTGTACCAGCATTTGTTTAAAATGCATTTCTAAAATGTAAGATTTCTTTGATACAGTGATGTTTCATAGAAAACAACGAGTAGGAAAGTAGGGGGGAGGAAGTTTTGCCATAACTAATTCTTAAAACATATCTCTAGAATTACATTTTTTTTCCTGTTAACTTCCATCCTTTCAAAACAAAAAGAAACCATTCAGCTACACATATTACATTTACCATGAAGATCACTAAAATTGAACTTGATGTTCCCAATAAATTTTTGGCCCAGTTAAAATTTAAGCCTACACTACAGATTCCCATTAGTTTAACTGACACTTGAACTTCTACACAGCTCAACATTAATTCATTATAGTTGAAAATGGGAGAATCTTCCGTGGGTGAATCTTTTACAATCTGATTGAGGCTGTTACATTTTATAGGATCCATTTTTCAAAGCACTACTGACAGCACTCGAAGTTATTAAATTGCTGAATCCAAAGATGGACCTGCAATCGCATTTATGAACTATGATGGAATAGCCTGGGTTGCACTGAGCCGAAGTTAAGATGTTGGTGTAGTTAAGCTTCATCACACCCCTTTAGTGACAGCAGTATTTACCCATGTAGTTTACTTTAATGGTCAGGAAGTGGCCTAACTCACCTCTGGATTCAAATAGATTAAGCAAGCAGTCAGAATGGCATAATTATCTGTGCTGCAAGGAATTTACAGGATAACTCAAGCCCCCAAGAGACTTCCCGTTCAATTGCTGAGCAAAGACTGGACATGCATAAAATCACAGATGCAGCATTTACCTCTGAAGCCAAGGGAGGGAACGTATTCCTTTATCTTCTTCTGTTCCTATTCTGCTCTGATGCAGTGTCACTTCATGCCTGTTCGCTCTTAAGACTTTATCTGTGGAATTAGTCCAATGGATAATATTGGGGCAGAATTGTATTTTGATGTAAGACCATATCATTACAAGTCTGAGCCTATATCTTGTCAACAAAAGCAAGACACACGTGGAAATTAATTACATCGTTCTCTCGCAAAATATGAACCAGTTTTGATTTTTAATTGTCTCTTTGTGTTATGTTCTCCCTTCCATTCTTTTTTTCAAACTGAGAATCTTGAGTACGATTTCCATAGAGAAAGAGCACAAGGTTAATGATACAAAGAACCATTTCGTTCTTCCCTACAGTTTTTCCTTGACAGAATTTAATCCATCAGTGGGTGCCAAATCAATCATGCTGTTTTACTTGGACAAATATTTCAGTCACTTAATTTTTTTTAAAAAGAACTTTTCTCTAAATGACATAAAGGCTCCCTTCTGTCTTGCCATATAAAATTAGGATGGTATAATGTAATTTTGTTTTGATAATGGGTGCATTCTAGTCTTTCGGATTAATAGCTGGCGTAGAGATATTCTGAAACTGGAATAGTGTTTTTAAACTTATATTCCTAATACATCTTTGAGTTCAGTAACTTCATCAAAAATGGTATTGAGATATATATGAAATGTTAGGGATGTTATAATGTAGATGATTCATTTTACATGCACATTGAATTTGCTTTGGGCAAGCCAGTAAGGTGACATAGGTTCTGCTTACTGACTGGGTTGTTTTTAATACTAATACAAGATCATATGAGTTTGTGGTACTCTGATAAATTATTATGTCTAGGTACTGGAACCAGGCTGCTCTCAGAGGAGCAAATAATTTGAAGTAGTTGCCACATGCTCTTGACTGCTATATTAACCATATTTAGCAATCTTATACAACCACTTTGGGTATCTTCTTCAATTTTAAATTCAACAGATTCATTCTTATTGCATTGTGCTACTGAGTTTGTGACAGTCATTCCAAGGACAATGTTGTACATCCACAGTAAATCATAGCAAACCAGCTTTTCAAGTTTAAGTGGAACTTAAGTGGAAACTAGGTGGAATCTAGGTTCCAAATGGAACCTAGAATCGAGCTCAATCCTGAGGGGTTCTTCCTCAACTGTAAACAGATTTGTTTCCAGACAAATGGTGGCTCCTTTGTGGCATTGATATATAAACTGCATACCGTTTTCTGATTTAGTCTGTCCACAGCTCTGTGGGCATGTTCCATAGCAATAAGTTGACCTGAAAGAAGCTCAACATCTCAACATACACAAACTGTTTATATGTTGTGGGATTTTGTTACAGATTAATTATGCTATGTAACTGCAGCCTTTATTAAACAGCTTGTGATTCTTGCTTGAACTTCATCTTCAAAGTGTAAATCCACCTTTCTATTAAGATTTTTTTACAACACGTAAGCTGCCCATTATGTGCCTTCATAACTATGGTTGGTAATTCTGACTTGACCAAAGAATTTTATAGTGGGGTTTGTTTGTTTTTTTAGAAAAATACAGACTACGTTATATAGTCTATAGTCAATTATCAGTGCTATTGTTAACCCAAATGAATAATTGCAGATTAAATAATCGACTGATTTTACTATTAGAAATTCAAATTTGGTGTCCACCATTTAGATTTGCACAACTTAAAATATCTTTTCTACAAGTTTATTAGGATTCAAATCTCATTGAATTCATTGCTTATAAATTGGTTAGGATTAAACTGTGCAATTTTTTTCATTTTTATCATCAGATCTAGGGCAAATATTATCTATCAAGATGAAGCTGCAGTGGCCCCTTTCAAATCTAAATTGATCCCTTACCTATCATACTTCAGGTTTTGTGTCCGCTTTTGATGCTTCTATCCTGAACTTCTATCCCTATGGTTCAGCCACACATTGATTCATCAGCAGCGTGTAACCTGCACTTACCAGTTTGGAAATCCCAGAAACATGTTGGTTGGAAAACCAGAATTTAAGCTCTGAAGAGATTCCATGTTTTCCCCACATTTTTGGAACACATCTGGGAAGTTCACAATATCGTAACCATGTTGGTATTAATTAATTATATTTCAAGCCTGGCCAACTGAACTTCAGTCAAAGAGATAAGACTTGGATAGATCAGTTGCTTGTATTGCAGAAAATGGAGTGATAATAATGAAGATTTCATACTATTGAATCAGGTAATCTGGCCTATTGTACATAAAATCCAGGGTTTAATTGTTAAACCACCCTTATGTAGTGTCTGACTGCTTGTATCTCAGTTTTAGATATGGAGGACACCTGCACCATTTCTGATCTCAGGTTCTTTGCTTCTAGGACTGACAATTTCAGTCTTACACCTGAGGAAGATAATAAAATATTTTTTAAAAAATACCAGAAAAACAACAAAACAATAAGCAAACATATAAAACATACACAGACTAGTATCCCAGTGTGGGCAATTTCATCTGACAAAATATAACCTTCAGGAATCTTACAATTGTAATTCTGATAGCTTTGGATCGTTTCCTTCAATAAATAAATCAACAAATATAATATTTTTTACTAATTTGTTTAATGGAGTTATCTTCATCCAATTGCACGTGTGAAAAACATTATATTTAAGTCATATTTGTGCAGAAATATTGAAAATTCAAAAGGGTTTATACAAATTTGTTGATGAAACATTTAATGAAGTATATAAATATATCTAGGCACGGCCAGAAAGAAATAGGATTCTTAAGTTCCTCTGAACATGAACCAACCTGCATATACGAGTATTCCCTTCGCTACTATTGATAGAGAATTTATTACAGTAGTTAACCGTACTTGAAAGGAGAACAGCATCTACATATCATTTGTGGTTTTTATATCTTTATATTGTTCATACCTGTATTTTGTGAAGCTATTTTTTGACATTTTAAAAAAAAAATTCTTTCTTTCTTTCCTTAGGTATAGTTTCTAAGTCTTATGAATGTCGACTGAAGGGTCAAGGAGCTACATTTGTTGAAACCACCAGCCCTTTTACTTCATCAGCTCTGGATGAAATTTCTCCAGTCAGTGATAAGATGCTTCATGGTATCAGGAGGCATCCACAACCCAGTGAACAACTGCAACAGGTGATCATTATTCAGGGATATGACAGTGATTTCACGATTGATGCCTCAGTGGAGGAAACAGCAGCAGCTACCCTTCAGACTTTGGCAATGGCTGGCCAAGTGGCAAGGGTGGTACATATAACTGAAGATGGACAGCTGATAGCTACAAATCAAAATGGCTCCCATGTAAGCAGCATACTTCCAGAACAAATACTTAACGAACAATTGTCAGATGGGAAAACACAACTTGTTGTCGTTGAAGGCTCTGTAGGAGAAACTGCTCTTGAAGATGCTGTTTCCATAGGGATGGCTTCAGCCCCAAATAATGCAGTGGTGCAACAGATAATGAGACAAGAGTCTCTGGATACATCAAGGGCACACCCACCCGAGTCTGCCTCAGCGTTAGATGCTTTGCTTTGTGCTGTAACAGAACTTGGTGAGGTGGAGGACAAAGTACAACTCTTGGATAGAGCACAGCTTTGCCACAAAGAGGCATTGCAACTGTCAAATCCAGAAGCAGACGCCGTTTCTATGGATGGCATAACACAGGAAACACAAATGTTCCACGATGTTCAGGAAATTGAAGAAGAACAGTCCATGGAGGTAGTAACACAAGTTGTGCATCCATCTACCATAATTTCATCTCAGGAAAATGCTCAGGTCGCCTTCAAGAAAATGGTTGAAGGAGTCCTCCAGTTTGCTGTGTGCGATACAGCTGCAGCTGATCAGCTGATGAAAGAAGGTGTCACTCAGGTTATTTTGAATGAGGAAGGAACTGTGCATATGGTATCTAGAGAAGGATCTCAAATAATAATGCAAGAGGCTGACAGCCATACTTTGAGCATCCAAAGTCAACACATGGATTTGGTTGAAGCAGATGGAGGAATTTCACAGATCATTGTCACAGAGGAGATTGCTCAAGCAATGGTTCAGGAGTCTAACAATAACTTCGCTAGTGGTGCAACTCATTACATAGTAACACAATTACCCCAGGATATTGAGAATGACTCTAGAGTATATTCACATACTGTGATAGAGAAAGAGGAAACTCAAGAACTTTTGCAGGCTGGCACAGTTATAAATTCTAACCAAAATTCTTGTGATGGAAGTGTTGAACAACTAAGTAGCATGCTCATTTACACAGAAGATGGTTCACAAACAGCTATTATCCAGGGCCAAAGAAATAACAGCGAACTATAAAAGATATGAAAATACTCCACCTATTAAGTTCAAACAAGAAAGAAAGAATGAAACATCAGATATATTATGTTTTATTGTTAACTTATAAAGCATTTCTAAATGGTATTTGCTGTTCAATGCATTTATACGGTGTTAGCATCACCATCCTGGGAATGTTACATACAAAAGGGAATTCTCCTTGTTTTTGCATGAGCACTGACCAGACTGACACTGAAAAATTTACAAAATAAAATCAGAACATACACAGATGCAGCTACTGAGATATTAATTTAATTATCTTCATTAGATAGTTTGGTTTATTTTGCTTATCACCTCTTTATTATTTTTGACATCTGATAGTTTTTATCTTTCTTGTGATTAATTATGTGATTTGACTTATCTGACTTTCTCTAGGGAAAGCAAATTAAGTATGCAGGTAGTCATATCATCCAATTGACATAGACATCAACAATATATAGATTAAGGCATTCTATGTATGCAATAATTTTACATTCCAAACTGTTTAAATACACCCCAGTTATTTCTATTCAAAATGCAGTATTCACAATGAAATAAATTTATGGTGTGGTTCAAACTGCCTCTTTTTAAAAAAATACATTTTATTGTGATTGAACCACCCACTGGATATCATAAGATATCTCTGAAATCAACCCTTGTGGAGGTATTAGCAAAAGAAACTCGCTAATGCCTGTTACGTAATCGTTGCTGGGATTTCTTCTTTTTTTAAAACAAAAAATAGTATCATTCAAATATATACCATTTTGCAGTTTGTTTTATGAATGGGCTTTGCAAATATTTTCCATCTTAAATTCTGCTATTAATCTTAAGTGGAAAAAGTTGACTTTGATCTATTTTTTGTTGGATCAGAATGTTGATTTAGTTGTGGATAAGTTCTGATTGCTTAAAGTAAGTTCTTGCTAAAAAAAAAACCCAAATATTTTTCTGCTATAAAAAACTTCTGTTTTTCCTTAAGAGATGTAACTATCATATATAGGGGAACAGTTGGTTCTTTACAATAAAAAAAATCAGCATTAAAAGATTTATTCTCATTTTTAATGTTAAGCTTACCTGGGAATAGATCCCACGGAGAGTTCTTACAGACATGTACTGTTGATCAATGTACAAAGCTGGCATTAAGTAGACTTTATTACAGGCCTGCAAATTTGTGGCCCACAAATTGTATGTGGGGCTGCTGAGTGCCTGAAGACAGCCTTAGTTTTACGTTTAGAAGCAAACCGGAAAAGTGTCATAGATTTACAGAACCCCCACTAGGCATCATGACTACTCTCTTAGTCTGATTTGTGAAAAGAGCAGGGGATGGAAAAAAATTCTGTTCCCATTTGGACTCCCGACTTTCAGGCCAGGAGAAGAGGAAGTAACTGGATTAGTTTAATTTAATATCTTAATTATCTAATTTTTATTATTCAAAAGTATCGGGCAGAAGACGCATAAATGATACATCCGATTATCCAAAAGTCAGAGCACAATTGTCCCTTCTAAAATTAGCTGCTAGGTGTATGTGCTTGTCAGAGTGGCAAATGTGTTGTTGTTTTTATTTTCCAGGTTGGATGTGTCAGATCAGCCCCCCAAATAAAGAGGGAGAATATAATTGAGAGAGAGGGGGGAGGGAGAGAGACTGAAAGTCATAATTAGCCAAGTTTAATTTGCTCATTCTTCTTAAAAGTGACAGTCCGCTCACTACTTGTTAAATACTGTCTTCAGCCAACAATGACAGGATCAACTCCCGTTTGTTATCAGGATAAAAGTGACCTTTACAAAATGATGGCCTTCTGCAAGATTCTCGTAGGTACTCAAAGGAATGTTTTTCATTGAAAAGATTTCTTCTTGATCATTTTGCCTGTTAACTGGAGCCCTCTGGTCTTATGGCTTGGATGCTAATTTTTAGCTATGCTCAGTCCTGTATGGCTAACCTTTCCGCTGCAATACAGGCTGTTGACACTGACATGCTGCAGTTTACCATTTGTGATTTATTTAGGATAAATATGTCTCAGGTGGCATTTAATCCTTCATAAAACCAGTGTAGCCTGCAGTGTCAAACCAGCAATCACATTGTATGCACAATGAAAAGAGCAGACCTTTGCATAAACACACACACACACACATATCACACACACACATACATATAGACATATATATATATATATACACACACACACACATATATACATATATGTATGTGTGTGTGTATATATGTGTGTGTGTGTGATATGTATATATATGTGTGTATGTACATATGTATATATGTATATATATGTGTATGTATGTATGTATGTATGTATGTATGTATGTACATTGGCTTGGAAATGCTGAGAAAGATTCTCCAGAAATCAAGATTATGTGCTTCTACCTTTTGTTTTTCGGTTGAGCCCCTTTGCTATCACCAATCTAGAAAGATTTTTTCTTCAGTCAACACTCCTCTATTGAATATACAAGTCTCAGGAATTAGATTCTTGTTCCTTTAACATCACCCAGTGAAAACGTTCTGAATTTGTAAAGAGCAAAATTCCCCAGCAAACATATTTATGAAGGAAACCAGGTTTGGACACCAGGATACTGTTTATAGTTCATAAACCATCAACTTGGGCTCCTTTACTTCCAAACAAAATATTTGATCTCATGTTTATACTTTGACACATTACCAAGCTTCATGCCTTAGTTATGTCTTTCCTTCCATTGTAATTCTCTTTTGAGGTATCACAAACAGCAGCAAATATATTTAAGGCCTTTGGAAGGCTGCATCTGAACCTTGCTCTGGAAGACACATTCTTCCGCTCTGCTTCATCTGAGGAGCAGAAATGCATCAGTTTGTCTTCAACATGGCAGGAAGAGAGATCTGGATTTATTTGAAATCTGGGATTCTGGATTATTTGATAAACAGAGTACTCCTCAGACTATGCAACATAGCTACTTCCTGGCATCAAATTCTATATGTAACATGAAACCTCTGTAGTCCCAGCCTTGATATGATTTTATAGATTTGTTTTCTAGGAATATAGATGTATCAAGCATCTCATTCAATAATTCAGAAAATGAATTGAAGGGCAGTTTCCTATCATCCTAATGCAGGTGCATCTATGTTAAAAATTATGGATTTAAAATTTAAAATTATTTTAAAGCATATCTTTCTCAATATGCATTTCACCTCAATTATACTGTGGTGTGAAGAAAGTGAGACACTTGTTAGAGAAGTAGTCATGTTTATTCTGTATATTGGTGTATATCTTGACTTCCTCTGAGCTATCATCAGGGCCTACATCAAATGGCAATAAGTAATTTTAGAAAAAGTGAGATAATGAATTATAGGGGTTGTTGTACTTTGGACTGCAAATTTCATCATCTCTAGCCAATGTGTCCAATCATCAGACCCCCACATTGCCTATTTAATAGTTAACTATGTACATACAGTGGAATTTTTTGTTCATCATAGTCAGCCAGTCTCAATAAATATAATCCTTAGGTTGACTTACGTGACTAGCATCCTTTTTCCCTAGTAGACAGAAAAAACAGGAATCCCTGTCAAGTAACTGCAGCCATTCCTCATAACATTTATAGCTTCCAGCACAATGTTTTCTGCCATGTTTTCAAGAAATGTCTCTTGGAAGTTAATTCATAGATATAAAATGTTAACCATAACAAAAGCTCCAAGCTAAATGATACTCTGTCTCTTATCAGAAATAGTTCACCGTGGAAGTTAGTTGAACTGGCACAAAAAGCCAACATACCAAGAAATATGCACACGGGGAATTATGAACAGTGCTGTGAGCACTGTTGTCGTGTATAAATGTTGCCTTCAAAACATCCAGATTGATAGAAAGTTTCCTCAAGAGAGAGATTTGTTACATTTGCAGACACAGTTGGCTCAAGATGTTCTTCACGATGAGCTTTCCTGCCTCAGGCTGGCCAAAACCTGTATCTGAACTATCCTGCTTTGAAAAGCATTGGGGACCATCAACTAGCAGCCTGAGCCACTGGCAAGTTAGTGAGAGGAAACACAAGAGAGACCCCCGACAACATCAACTCTTTCCTCCGTATCCTCTACTTTGTATGTTTTCAGAGAAAAATATTGCAAAGAACCCAGAGGACAAAAGCCTATCCTGAGCCCTAAAACAGACTTTGTTCTAGTGAATAGCTTATGTAACAGGAAAGAGTAATTCATTTGGTAAGATGAAAAAAAAGAAGAAAGAAAAGTGGCATTTTCACCCCTTCTTATACTCTACAATATTAGCTCATAATTTCCAATCGCACACGGCTCACTTTAAACAGCTTACCTCTTTCCATCTTGTTGAACAGAACAATTCGTTTTCTGCTCCTCTAGGGTGATATCATTTTATATAAAGAAAAAAATTAGCTCCGATGGCAGTTATACGTTTCGGAAGCACCTTCTAATCAGGGATTGGTGATTCATTATTAGCTTCAGCAGGCGATCTATCTGACATGTAAGGGGGGAAAATTAGCAGCTGTCACTGCATGATGAGTTAATTTCCTGATAGGTCTGACACTGAAAAGCCATTTGAAGACACGGAGATGGCTGATGAGAAAACCCAGTGCCACTTTATAATTGGACAGAAAGAAAGGGCATCAAGACGGTACAATTTGCAAGGGAGGGGCCTAGGCTAATCTACAAGTGGCGACAGCTGTTTGTTAGAAGCAGGGACTTTGCAATAATGCATCAGGCTAAGGGGACGCCCAACCACAGATAATTCTCTGAATCCTTTGAAATGGATGCCAGTGATTTCCTTATTACTGTGTGGTGGTGTTTTCAGTGGTCTGCAATTAAACGTAGCCCAGTCATCTTATTGGCCTGGGGTACAAGCTTGAAATTGGCTTTGTGTGGGTGACGCAGAATCTGACATTTTAGTGAGAGAAAGAGGTAATTAGCCATTCCTGGTAGCTTCTGTTGCCACCTTTAATTAGAGCAGTGGGTATCAGTCACTGAAATGAATCCAGGGATCAAAACCATAACAGAAATAGAAAGGAAAGTCCAGTTCTGTGCATACTTAGCTGAAAATTACACCTGCCTGAAAAGAGACTTCCTTCTGAGTAAATACGTTTTCACCTGCAATATAACTGCAGAAGAGATCACATACCTGTAGGCTGTGATAACTTGATAAACGAAAAAGCTCCAGATTATAACATGGATTTAAGGAGATCTGCCTGTTCTCTGGAACATCTTAGCATGACATAGCCTGACCTTGTTAGCCTTCCAAAGGCATTGGAAACATGGATATTTCTCAGTTATGGGCATCATGAAGTTAGTGAAGCCCAGGTAAGTTAAAATTTTATTATATACTGTATTGCTTTTTACTCTCCAGTGCCATTTTTAGGTATAATTGCATGTTTGTACTGTATATTTTAAAGTGTTATATTATGGGGTTCTTTTTTTAAAAAAAAAAAAATTCACCGCTCCTGAGTCAGAGTGGCATGAGAGGCTGCCATATAAATCAAATTAAATAAATAAGTCATATACCCTTAATAGGAAATTTTAAACAAAACAGACGCTTAGTGCAATTCTGTGCATACTTTCCTGGAAGTAATTCTGCAGACTTCAGTGGAGATTTATTTCTTTTTAGGTTTATGTAGTAGGACTGCTAAGTCCGTGTGTGGCCGGAACTTGCACAAATAATACCCAAGGTGATTATTAATGATACTTTTTAAAAAAAAAACGTGTGGCTCTTGTTCTTTTCTTGCCTGCTGCTAGTGCTACAATCTCGTGTCCAAAAAAAAAGTTTTTGCCCACTGCAGGCATAAAGACATAATCGATTGGTGATTAGGGCACAGGTAAATAAATTTGCAGAGGTAACTGTCAACCATTGATCTATAACCTTAACCCTAACCCATTTGGCAGAGGAAAAGACAGCCAAAATAAGTGCAATCAATTGGTTCACAAAGTAACGAGTGGGCAAAAAAATAAAGAACAAGAGATAAATTTATTTTTATTGACTTTTATGTTTTTGTTGTTGATCTCATAACCTGCCCAGAGTGTACCAAGATCAGGGCAGGATATAAATACTGTAAAAATAAAAGGAACTGATAAGGAACTCCACTCACACAAATGAACCCACACACTTGCACACACTGTTCACAGAGCATTCGTTCCCATTTCGCCCAATGCTAGAGTGTTGCTGGTTGTTCTTAAGACTTTTCTTGTGTATGTGTTTTTTTTAATTGCCAGGATTGTTTTTCATTTGCAATGCAGCAAAAGCCAAGACAAAAGTACCATGTCCTCCTTCCTCACGAAAATTGCAGACACCTCAGTTTTCTCTTTTTCTTCCATGTAATCAGGACAATGTTAGAGTTGACGCCATGGTGAGAAGTGTATGAATTCCTTGGATTTCTTCAAAGACATTTTAAAGAATGCCCACAGAATGTATTCTAAAAGTGCCCCTAAAATATCAGCCTTGTCCCCTTCTCCCAACTAAAACTTCTAGTCCTTCTGACGGAGTTGTTTCCCTCAAGTTCCTCTTTGTACAAGAGGGGAGAAGACACAAGCATGGTCCTTTCTCCTCTTTACCAATACTGAGTCCACAGCATAACTCTGAACAAGGGCAACTTTTGAGCCAATTCTATGCATGTTAACAACATAATCATCCAATAGAGTTCCTGAAGCTTAATACATAGGAGTCAGCCTTAGGTATGCTTTAAGTTACAATCGTATTAATATTCATTGATTACTTTCCAGCATGGTCCTGCTGTTACTTAAAGGTACAGATACAGATTGGGCGAAACCTGGCTCAAAAACAGTGACTGTGAGAGGAACCTTCGAATCCTAGTGAACAATCACTCAAACATGAGCCAGCAGTGTGCGGCAGCAGCCAAAAAATCTAATACAATCCTTGGCTGTGTAAACAGAGGCATAGAACCAAAATCACATAAAGTATTAATACTTCTTTGTAAAGCCTGGGTAAGGCCACAGCTGGAATGCTGCATCTGGTTTTGGTCACCACATTATAAAAAAAAGATCTTGAGACTTTGGAAAAAGTGCCAAGAAAAGCAACTAAGCCAATTAAAGGCCTGGAGACTAAAACATATGAAGAACAGTTGCAGGGTTTTGGTTTGGCTAATCAAGAGAAAAGAAGAACGAGGGGGGACATGACAGCAGTATGCCAGCATTTGAGACGCTAGTACAAAGGGTGTGTGGGTGTGTGTGTGTGTGTGTCAATTTATTTTCCAAAGTTCCAGAAAGCAAGACAAGAAACAATGGGTGGAAACTAATCAAGGAGAGAAACAACCCTGGAATTGAGGAGAAACTTCCTAAAAGTGAGGACAATTAACCAGTGGAACAGTTTGCCTTCAGAAGTTGTGGATGCTTCATCACCGGAGGTTTTTAAGAAGAGACTGGACAGACTTGCCAAAATTATATAGGATTGCCTGCTTGAGCAGGGGGTTGGACTAGAAAACTTCCAGGGTCCCTTCCAGCTCTATTCTGATTCTTATACTTTCCAAATGAGCTCCTTGATATTCCTGCTGCTATGATTGCATTTATCTAACCATCTTCAGAGAAATCCAAGCACTGTGCCCAACTCATTTCCTTTCTATTTCTTTGTCGCCCCATATAAATGCTGAAGTTACATTAAAATCACTAAGATCGAAATCACCTGCTGGTGAAATATGCATCATTTGCTTGTTTGTTTGTTTATATTTTGCATTTCAAGACCACCTATCTCCCGCAAGCATATGCAGAGATCTATACAGACAGAATGGAAGGCTAACAACTCATCATTGGCAGCCTTGTCTTTGGGTTGCTTTTCAAAAAGCCCTACTCATCTATTTATATTTGCCTTTGAAGGATGGTCCTCTCAGCTACAAGAGTGTAAGGAATTTTGCCAGAGCCATACTGCGTTACTTCAATCTGGCACTGCATTTACTTGTCAATGAAGCCATGCAACACGTTTGCATTTTCTATTCTGCAAATGCCATTCTGATTGCTGGTATTTCAGCAGCTCTGGAATTTAGGAATCCACCACCAAGATGCCTTGATTCACTCTGGTTAGGAACCTCTGGGCATCGCATCCAACTTTGTCACTTAATTCACTTCTCCTATGCTACTGTCTTAGTGCTGCCTGCATTTATCAGACTTACCTGTGGTGTTCTGAAAAGGTTGTGCTGCTGGTTGGTTTTTCAGCTGATAAGTTTCCCCCCACAAACTCATTTTTGTTCTGGAAAGTATCCTGTGTAAATTCCTCTGGTGTTCAGTAAAACGTAAGACATTTCTACCAGAAACATGAAATATTAGGATCCCCTCCAGGGATGACTTTTATTTTTGATGAGTCTACTGATATGCTACAGTAGAAAACCCAAACACTGTACACATCCTTATTTAGGTCTGAACAAGATTTCAGTGAGGTTATCGTCCTTACTAATGAATTCCAAAAGGAAAAGCTACTTGCTGTTAAATAAATACCTGGAACCAAGTTTGGAGCTGTTTTATTTAAATGAATAACTTTGCCTCTCCTGATTTTGTTAGATTCCAGATGCCAACAATTTAAATCAGCATCATTCCCTCATCACTATAGTAAGATAGGAGTTAAGATGGAAACTACAATCCTACAACTGTACCCAATTCAATCCATGGTCTAATCCAATCTGAGACCATTGAATTTTTCTGAGGTCTCTGGGTCCTGGATTCTGAATAAACTTCAAATACAGACATTCATTACATTTTAAAGGTATTCAGAGTGGTAGCACTCTGAAATAAAAACTAATGTTTTCTCATTGTTTGGAAGAAAAAGTGAAGCTGATGATGAAATGGTTTAGACATGATCATCTTGAATTGTCTACCTCATAAACTTTTCAAGATGGCTGATATTCATTGTTATGTTTTCCCAAGGGTGTTATATAGTCAGTTCAGCCTGATTCACTTGAACTTCTTGTTACGTTGCTTTACACTGCATTATTCCACATTTCTTTGGCAGTGGCAACTGATATTAATAGAATAAAAGCAGAATAACTCAGATTTTCTTTCCTTGTGTCAACTGGTTTACATCATGAGATCGGAGACTTTGCAAATAGCCTTTTTAATTTATACTCACATTTCACTAAGACCCATCTTGGCGGTTTGGCTATATGGCATATCTGGATGGCAGATTCAAACCCTGGGCTGCTTTAAAACTAGCATTCAGACAGGAAACTCAGAGGCATCCTGCGTCAAAAAACAAAAACAAAACCCACTGGTGAAAGAAAAAAGGGCTTAATAAAGTTAGTAGCCTGGATTAAAATTAAGGTCAATCAACCAGCTTCTATTTTCACTAAAGAAGCTAGGTGATTTCGTTTGAGTGGGAAAAAATATGATTTTAAACGGGAAGCTGAACATTGGGTGAAGAAAGATAGTAAAGCAGTTTCCAGAGATTGCTTTCTTTCACTGTGCTGCAGTGGAGAATAGAAAGGCATCTTCCTTTGACTTCTGAGAATATGGATGCCATTAGCATGCTTGGCAGAAATACTCTACTGGCCTACCAGTAGAGTCAATGGTAAAAGTAAGATCAAACTACTCCGGACAATGGGATTAAGTGATAGTTATGCCACTAACAATGCTAATATTAGCAATGGAATAATAAGAGTAAGAATAGCAATAATACCCTCACTCCCTGCCCAATTGCCCCACTCCACACATCTTGGCACATAATCAACTATTCAAACTGCCAGGAATCTATTGTGTCAATAGCATCATTGCCTCACTAAATATAGGCTCATTTGTGATAATCAATAACTATTATACATTCCATATGAACACCCAACATAACATAACGGGAGGGCCAGGTTCAAATCTACAATCATCCAGCTTGCAAAAATAGGCCACTATTTTTTTTTCTCCTTTAGCTGTACTTGTTATTAGACTACAATAATGATGTACAACTGTATATGTACTTAAAGAAAAGACGGGACATAAATATAATAAAATCACTCTACTGTAATAGCTGTATGGTGTTTCATTAAATGACAGTCTCAAAAGGCTATTTCCCAGAGACAGACTGTGGGCAGAGCCTGGAAAACATGCATGAGGTCAGCAAGTTTGCTGAAGAGCAGGACTAGACCTATAGCTACAGTAATCAAGCTGAAACACACTACGACGATAGGAGACATGATGACCTCTAAGTTTATAGGTATCAGAATAGTTCAGAAGGAAATCATTTTCCCTCTTCCCTCCTACTTGTAGCCCCATCTTCTTCAGGTGAGTGAGAACCTTCTGAAGTTTATCAGCATTTTCAGACAACTTATTGCTCAGCCTTGACAAGGTTCTTCTTTTTCCTATGAATCAGCATTTTGATAAACTTACATGTAACATTTTTCTCCCTGGAATATTGACATGTTCCTATTGCATTTCAGCATAAATACAGCATATGCCCTTACCCATTGAAGCTAATGGGAAATCAAATGCCTTAACCGAAGCAGGTCTAAGAATTCCTAACTCTTTTCCTTTTTCACATTGCCCTACAACTATGATGGCGAACGTATGGCACACGTGCCCAAAGTAGCACACAAAGCCATGTTGCCTAGCACGTGCGGCCTTGCCTGTTTGTCTTCTGGGTTTCTGGCGCGCATGTGCATGTGACGATCAGCTGTCCTTAGCGCACGTGGCAGTGCCAAAAACCAGTGTGCGAGTGTGTGCCGGCCAGCTGATTGTCGGGTCCACATGCATGACAGAACCCGGAAGTTTGGCTTTTCCGGAGCGCAGTCCCTTCGCACGTGTGGCAATGCCGAAAACTGCCCTGCACATGTACACTGGCCAGCTGATTGTCGAGTGTGCATGTGTGCCACAACCTGGAAGTTTGGCTTTTCCAGAGCACAATCCCTTCGTGTGCACTGCAGTGCCAAAAACGGCCTGCGCATGCGTCCTGGCCAGCTGATCGTCGGGCATGCACGCGCACTAGAACCTGGAAGTTCGGCTTTTCCAGAACGCGGCCTTGATGAGTGAGCACACAGCCGACATTTCCGTGCGACCTTTTCAGCACTTGGTGCCGAAAAGGTTCGCCATCACTGTCCTACAACTAATGAATGCTTCCTTATTGTTAGGCATATCCATGCCATTGCCAAGAACGTGCAGTGGTGATGTAAATTAAATATTTAAGCATTCAGATCTTCATGGATCTAGACAAATTGCCTACAAGAGGGGAAGTTCTTACATTCTTTGGAAGTATTTCTGAAGCAAGTATTCCTATATTGTGGCATGCTATTCAGCTAAGCTATATACAACTTGACCAATATAGTGTCCCATGGATACATTTGACTACAAGATCCTATGGAACAAGCCAATTTCTGAGCTGGTTAATCACCAAGGGTTCAATTCAACACATCTTAAATGTATCATCTTAGGCAAGGCTTATCACCAGTACATGTTAAAGTATTTGTTTCCTCCATCTTCAAATACTTGAAGGTATGGAAAAACCATTTCTTCATTTATTGGACACTTATTGTTTCAGTGTCCTTTCAAGCCAAAAAGTATCCAAGTTACTCTGGTGTGATGATTGTTGTTTCAAGATCCAATCTGGGTCAGTCACACCAGGACCAGAGATTTAGTCTTCTGAACTTTTGGACTTGTGCTGGAACCCATCCTCAGGGAACTTCTCTCTAGCAGACTATGTACTTTGGGCTACTTTGTGTGTGGTATTTATATGATGCCTGGTTGTGTGTGGCTTTTTAATTATTGATTAGGGTGTTGATGGCCAGCTATTATGTAGTTGGCTGTTGTTTCCTTGTGCTGCCAAGCTCTCGCCTCCTAAGCACTCAATAAGCTGATGGTAAATCAGTACACCTGTTGACTGATGAGGGACCCGTTTCTCAGGCTTCAATCATATCTCTGGCTGTTTTTGTACCTGCTTGTCCAACAATCTTAATGGCTGCAAAATTGAATGTATGTCTTTGTTCATTGCACTGTGAGGCTACCAATGAATTCAGGTCTCCTCGTCTGACTGCTCATTTGTGTTCTTGCCACCAGTTTATCAAGCTACTAAGATTGTTAAATGAGCAGGTATAAAAACAGCCAGGGAAGTGATTGAAGGGTGCTGCTGTTTAAATAGTAGACTTATTGAGGAAAGTGAAGGCTCTGTTATATGTTTTGCAGGAATTTAAATCCTGGTGACCCTCACTAACTGTACTTTGGGGTGATCAATAGAGAACAGACCTCGGTATTTGGGACAAAGGTTTTTATGTATCATAGTTTGGGAACTTTATTGGAATTGTTGTTGTTTTACAGAATGTGCAGAATACAGAATGTGCAGAATGCCAGACCATTCCACATGTGTAAAGTATGAAGTTTCTTTATGGTTTAATTATTCATGATTTCATTACCTGTAGTTCTGAGGTAGGAACTCAGTCCTTGTCAATAACAGGGACTACCTCTAGTGCTTTAAAATAAAGTTGTGTTTACTCCTTTGATCTGAAAATATATGCATATTTTCTTTTTCTCTAAGCAAATAATCATGTTGAGATCTCACTGACAATGAAACAAACATCTTTGGACTGTAATGTTGAAAACATTTACATCATGTATATTTGTGCTTCTTCCATATTAGAAATATGTTGCACTAGGGTGAAATTTTCTATTGCTTTCTGTTACTTTAACTTGACCGGATTCTAGTGTATGGCATACTGCAAGAAATTCAATCAGATTGTTTGTCCGCAAAGTTTTGCTTTTGTTTTATAGGTGCCATTACCCTTTATCTTCATAATTTGATGAGATAAAGGCCACCATCAACATCTTTGGGCTGCAGAATTTATGATACTACTTGAATTGATGTGTGTTCTGCATGCTTTTCACAAATAAAAACTTGGATGTTGGTAAGCAAAAATACATTTCTAAAAGAAAAAAATGATAAAAGTACATTTTCTATCTTATTGATTTTCAGATGGTGTTTCTTAAACAAAGATGTAAAAGAATAAATAGAAAATTCATTTAAAAAAAATAACATACTAGGAATTTTTATAAGGGTGTATGCCAGGGGCGTCAAACTTGATTTCATTGAGGGCCGCATCAGGGTTGCGTCTGATCTTGGGGAGCCGGGGGGGTCATGGTCAGGGTGGCTGTGCCAGATTGACGTCACTCTTGTCAGGGGCGCTTGTGGTGCCTGAGCGCTCGCGGCCCTCCTCAGCTCCGTTTTCACTGGCAGAGGGTTGCAGGAGGCTGTCGCAGCTGAAAATAAACTTGGGAGGGCTGCGCCCAGCCCTCCTGAGCTTCATTTTCACTGGCAGAGGCAACGGGGCTGGTCCTTCACTGTTTCCAGGGCAGCCCCACAGGCCAGATCTAACCACCTTGAGGGCCAGATCCGGCCCCCGGCCCTTGAGTTTGACATCCCTGGCGTATGTTGTATTTACGTATATATCCCTTAGATCAGGGGTGTCAAACTCACAGCCCATGGACTGGATGCGTTGTGCGTGGGCTATGCCCAACCTGTTTTAGCGAAGGGGGGAAAGGTTGCAATACATCACGTGACACTGCGAGTTTGACACCCCTGCCTTAGAAGGATTGGGAACTCTTCCCAATATATTGATTTTATGATGAGTGGTTTGCATGAATATCTAATTTTCATACATCAAGAAACCAACATGATAAGACAAAGTTATAAAGCCTTAAATATCAAATATAGATTGCATAAACCTGTATTGCCCTGACATTTATTTACAAATGTAAGGGAAATGTTGGAATGGGGTGCTTTAAAGCATAATCTGGAGAAAAAAAATAGTAAAGGACAAAAATGGAATGAAACACTCTTTAAGTTTATGACTTACATTAACAAAGATCTTACTGTTCTCAGTTGTGTTGGAATCTATAAATTCACATTGGTGTAAATTATGAAACTTGCAGAGATGGCTAAATTATCTTCTTTGATCAGAGAAGCAATATCTACATTTATGGCTGATTGAAGAGCACCACCATCCCTTCCCCCAATTTAATTTTTTTGCATGAAATGGAAAAAAGGTACCTATGATTTGTGGTTTCAATGAAAAGGCTTGATTACGCTGCATATCTTATTGTCCACAACATATTTTACCACAAGACTTGATAAGCCAAAAACATCTAACAAAATTTGAAACCCAGGTTGCAATCCTATAGTTTGAACAGAGCTGGTGAGAATTCCACATTGGATTGATTTCCCATATTTTATGTGACATATATTTTATGTGACCTTTTTTTGCTGCAGAGAATGGATTTTTAACTTTCAGGTTAAAAGAAGGCACAGAAGAAGGGTCTCCAGAGGAACAGTTGCCAGCAATCCTTAGCCACACCAAACACACACACACACACACACACACACACACACACACCCTACTTCACCCTTCACCCCGTGTATTTTACTTCCATAGAAATAGGCTTATTTTTTTCAAAGTGTCTATTGCAGGATGCGCTGACAAAACACAGGATTCACAGAGCAGGTCCATGAGTGCCCACATTACAATAGCTATCTGATGTTTCTTTTCTAATACAAACATAGCAAAATAAAATTCTCTTTTGAAGACAGCTGCTTTAGTTGTTGTAGCTGTGAACCCAGCAGCTCTTTCCTTAGCTGTTGCAGTTATTTGAATGTCCCTTTTCAAGTGATTCACACATTACATTAACCACTCTAGAGTAAAGGAAGTGAAGATGGTTCAGGTTAATTGCTTTAAAGTGGCATTGTGGGAACCAATCTGTACAATAACGCCAACAACATTTTCCATGCATGCAAATCAGATGTCACTGAACTAATACTGTGTTGCTAATACAGATGCTTCTGTGGGGAACAGGTTATATACAGTATTTCCTCCTGACCGTTCCCTCTTCTTTTCCCAGTCGCTCTCTTGTTATAATCTTTTAAATTTATTGCTTTTTTACTCTTAATAGTTTTGTTCCTTTGTATCAATGAGGCTAACCTCACAATCTTCTGCACCTGACTTCAGTTTGTTTCGTTCCCCTTTCTTCAAGTTTGGTTTAGTCACAAAGCAGGCTTCAGTTTGTTGAATGTCTCTTTTCTCCCCTCAGAATAATAGAGTTGGAAGGGACCTTGGAGGTCTTCTAGTCCAACCTCCTGGACTAGTTGATACCCCTGTCTTTTGTGGAAGCCCCTTAGAATGTAATTCAAATGAATATTCGGACACAGATGTTTGTTTTTCTTCTTATGATCCAGATGTTCTGTCCTAGTTCTTCTTTACCCCATCAAGAAATGTGAGACTCAATGCCTGCAAATATTGCCTTCCTCCTGGGAGCCGAGCCCTTGACGTGTGCTTATGTGATATTTATACCACAAGACAATCATCTGGAAAAGTTTGGCTAACAGTAAAACAAGCATCTGACCATATCAAAACTGACCAGATGGCGGGTCAACCCATTCTTCAAGTATCACCGGACAGTTCAATGCATCAGAATAGAGCTTCTCAATGGGGCAGCACTGATTGATGAAAGGCCATTCTGAACTTCAACAAAGCAATTTAAGCTAAAGGGATAATGGGAGTCACTGAGAAATATGTGATCCCGTTTGGTGTCAAGGTTAGGTGAACAGGCTTTACTAGATATTTCTGTTTCTTCTTTTGTGCAACTATAAATTGGGCATGCCTAATTTATAAATCAGAACGTGTAAAGAGTGGATGAAGACCGTAGAGCAGGGCTGTCAAACTCCCAGCCCACGGGCTGGATGCATCACACCTGGCCATGCCCTGGTTTACTGAAGGGGAAAAAAGTCTTGATATGTCACGTGACGCCGCCGTGACGATGTGAGTTTGACACCCCTGCTGTACAGATTGCACAAATGTATGTACATTTGTACGTGTTTATACATAAAAGAGCCATGGTGGCGCAGTGGTTAGAATGCAGTACTGCAGGCTACTTCTGCTGACTGCCGGCTGCCTGCAATTTGACAGATCAAATCTCACCAGGCTCGAGATTGACTCAGCCTTCCATCCTTCCAAGGTCGGTAAAATGAGGACCCAGATCATTGGCGGCAATAGGCTGACTCTGTAAACCGCATAGAGAGGGCTGCAATGCACTGTGAAGCGGTATATAAGTCTAAGTGCTACTGCTATTACTACATGATTGTTGATCAATACAGAGAAAAGATTTGGATCAGGTACATTTTTGGTTTGTTTGGGAGTTTTTGTCAGTGATAGGTTATTTGTTTCTCTTTGATTAGTTGTAGTATAATTAATATTTTGCCAAAGAATTCTATCTGAATTTATGAACAATGTTATTTTTTTTCTTAACAGTCTCACTGGAAAGGCGCTTCCCCCTCAAAAGTTAAGAGCCATTTGCTAAAACAGGGATGTCCAACTCAAGGCCTGGGGGCCAGATCCGCCCCACTGGGTGCTTAGATCTGGCCTGCTGGGTGCTCCACGAGCTCCCTCCCGAGCTCCATTTTCACTGACAGAGGGTTGCGGAAGGCCGTCCCAGCTGAAAATGGAGCTTGGGAGTCGATTTTCACTGGCAGAGTGCTTGGGCCACTACAGGTACCCCTCAACACGAGTGATGTCAAGCTGGCTATGCCCAACTTGGCCACACCCACCTCAGCCCCCCAAGGTCAAACACAATCCTGATGCGGCCCTCAATGAAATCGAGTTTGACACCCCTGCGCTGAAACCACCGAAGAAGAAAGGTTTATCAAGATTTGCCAAATGTAATATTATATTATATGCAATAGGAAGGGCCCATATTTATCATGGCCCTAATGTAAAGAACAGCTATATCCAGGTTGCAAAACCTCAGTATGATGAAACAAAATTGAGATGTAATAAATTGCCTTGATTTCCTAGTTTGTGAAGCTCTCTGAGCCGGTCAGAGCTTTTGAGACAAACCTGCAGCATTTTGAAAAGTGGTCTGCTGATCCATGCTTTTCTTTTTGAAGAACAGTTGGAGTAGGCAGCTTTTACACTTAAATTAGGACTTTAGTTTGATTTGTGCAAGGATCACATTGCAACAAGGTCCCTTAAGAATTCCAAGATTTCCTTTTGCATAGCCAGGAGGGAAGGACAACCAGCAGGAGAGGGAAATTATTCTGTTGCGACTGCTATTGGTTTCTAAGCCATCAGCAGCCAGAACTGACTTCAAAGGGATAATGAAACTGTCAGTTTCAGAAACGTGTAAGCAGGGCAGAAAAGGTAAACCTCTGAATGACCGGGCATGAATAGCTATGAAATTTATTTGTAAAATCTGTTGCGGATCATTCATAATTTTGACATGAAAAAAATGAGAAAAAAATATTGGAAATCAATTGCCCTATTTATAGAAGGTCTACAGCCATGTTGCTCTGTTTTCTTAAGTTCAACATCACAAAATATTTGAGCTGAGAAAGTAGCAATGAATTTTGTAGGATTTTCAGACTAGATGTTAGAAGTAACTAAAATCACAAAAAAGGAAAAAAATGAGTGGGAGTGTTTTCAAAGTAAAGTAATAGAAATAATAATGAATAGAATAGAGTAGAGTAGAGTAGAGTAGAACAGAACAGAACAGAACAGAACAGAACAGAACAGAACAGAACAGAACAGAACAAATCAGAACAGAACAGAATAGGAGACTGTAGCGTAGAAATGCAAATGTAGAATTATATTTGTCTTTGCCGTGAAAAAAATGCAGCTATCTGGGTAAAGTTCTGTAAATTCTTCATGTAGAGCAGTTTGCTACAGTTCCAATCAACCCCTTTTCTCTGTGGATTATACAGGTAGTCTTTTGCTAAGTCAGACAGTTGTTAAATGAGTTTTGCCCCATTTTACGACCTCGCTGCAGTTGTTAAGTTAGTAACACGGTTGTTAAGAAGTGAATCTGGCTTCCCCATTGGCTTTGCTTATCAGAAGGTCACACAAGGTGATCACATGACCCCGGGACACCGCAACCGTCATAAATATGAATCCGTTGCCAGGCATCTGAATTCTGATTACGTGACCATGGGGATGCTGCAATGGTTATAAGTGTGAAAAGTGGTCATAAGTCACTTTTTCCAATGTTGTGGTAACTTCAAATGGTCACTAAATAAACCATTGCAAGTCAAGGACTACCTGTACCGCTATGGGTGAAAGTTATCAAAGCCATATAAGGAGGCCTTCAAATGCATGGCCTCCATATAGAGCAGCCTTCATGCACCTTTAAGGGTCCCTCTGCTCTACCTCTGGGGTAGACTCTATGGTAAGACCACCTTGGAAACACTAAAATTAATAATACCTGGAAACTCCTACTCTGCAACCCAAGGTCGTACAGTATTCTGTTTCCCTAACAGCCCTCTGTCCTAGAACTAGAAAATGACAAGCAACTTGAGCTTTCCATTTTTCACACCTTTCCCTTCGTCTCCAAAGGCCCAGCCCTGCTTGTGTGGTCTCTTAAAACGGCAAATTAAGAGCAAGCATCTGAGGGAAACTTTTGAGCAGTCAAGTTGTCAGATCCCACCCATCCGCCATCGCAAAATAGGTTGTTTAAGAACAAGATTTGGGGGAGAGGGGGATGGGAGGGGAGAGGAAGCCTTCGCTTTGAAATCAGTTAACATTTTTCCTCAGATGTGCCCTGAAACCGATTCCCGTTTATTTTTAAATTTCCCTTCCCTGTGTGTTGCGGAGACATAAAATAATGAAAGAACCCTGACAACCTGGGTCTTTCTGCAAGGCTGCCTTCGGAAGTTTGCTTAAGTGGCCTTAAGTAAGGTAATAAGCAAGGAGTGTGAAAAGAGGCGACTTTGTCTTTTCACATTAGCGGCAGCCCCGCTCAAGTGCCAGCGTCTATGGAAATGCTGCTCAGCCTTTAATGAGAGTACAGTGTGTTAGTGTACCAGTCTAATTAATCCCATATTTTCACACAGCATAATTACTGCACTGGGGCTGAATTATTTGGCTACCGAAGGTGGAGCAGTGCCGGCACTATCCGCTGTCTCTGCTCCTGACAATTTATTATGCTATACAAAGGCGACACCATCGAAACCCTCCTAGTATGGAGCTATCTGTCATCGCTTTACATTATCAGTAAAATACACCACCTTCCATACTGTGCTACAAGGGTTTAGCAAATTGCTATTTTTATGGGATATGATAAAGGAAATGCTACCTTATGTTCAAATTTTTAACTGTCTGCTGCATGGGATATGCAGTCTAGCTTTATAGGCGCCGTCTTGGCTAAGTCTAATTTACATAGCTAATTTCAGTGTTATTTCCAACATCTCAGCTCGTTCTCTTAGATCTATTTCTCAAACCGACAAGGAAATAATGAAATGATGGTGTTGGCACCTCTTCTTCTGCACGGTGTTCGTTTTGCTGCCTGCTTTTGGAGATGTTTGGTGGTTGTCGTAAAATCTCTAGAGAGAGGGTCATCTTTATGTTCTCCGTGATGTCTGTCATTATTAGTTACTCCCAAATTCTTCTTTCCTCCTCCCTTTTTAAAAATTTCACTGCAGCAGATTTTTCCACTTTGTTTTTCATGTCTAACATACAATCTTACCAATTTGTCGCTGGTGAATACCAGTGGTGAATTTCCACAAAAATTCAATAGCTTAGACATTTCTCTTCATAAGTTTCTGGACCTGATATAATAATATCTTTCTCTTTCTTTTATGGAAAGTCAAGCACTACATTAAGTATGTGGAAGGAAGGAAGGAAGGAAGGAAGGAAGGAAGGAAGGAAGGAAGGAAGGAAGGAAGGAAGGAAGGACGGAAGGA
>JANHFL010004972.1:139998-152725 GCA_032468155.1 Oxyrhabdium leporinum
AGAAAGAAAGAAAGAAAGAAAGAAAGAAAGAAAGAAAGAAAGAAAGAAAGAAAGAAAGAAAGAAAGAAAAAGAAATCCAATCAACTACTTCAAGCTACTCTTAACCCACCCAAAGCCTGTTTTGATATATTTGCAGGGTTTCTATAGCAGATATATGAAGGTTAAAGAAGCTCTTTAGAATAAAGTAAACCACATGCTTAATGGCATGAGGTAGAAAATTACTACTGGTGCTTTTTAACTAAATAGTAGCTTAAATACTAGGGACCTGCCTCAAACGATAATAGATTGAGAGCAATGAATTTTATTAAAGGTTCCTTGAGATATCAGTACAGTATTGCATCTGACACTTGGAAGCTTTTCCATATGTGTAAAATGGGAAACCAAAGCAATTTTTATGCCCTGAAGATTAGATCTCTGTCCTCTGGTCCTCATTTGGGGGCACCTGAAAGTAACTCAAGGGCAAAGGTTAAGCAAGGTTAAATGTTAACAAACTTTGGCTTGTCAGACTTGGCAAATCTGGCCAAGTTAGCAAGTTGCAGGTGTCATCAGTTTGACAATACAGTGTCTTAGGTTCAATATTGAAGGGGGAGCCTGAACACACACACAACTTATACCAGGACATGAGAGAGAAACCGGGAGCATACCAGTAAGTGAATAGAATGTGTGCGTATTCACATCACAAACTTATTCCTCCAACCTGACTCTTTCCCAGAGTACAATTCCCCTCTATTCTAGTCTATACGTCTATAAATTGTACTGGATTTTGGATTATGAAAGCTGTAAGCCAACTACTCCTGAGGAAACTAGCTTAAAGAAGGCTGCTATTTACTTCTGCATATTACATTCAACTGACTTTATTCTTTATTTGTATGTCCTTTAGGAAGAAAACCCTATCCAAAAATGTGTAGAAAAAATAAAATCATATACATTAGGAAAAGAATGTTAATAAAACAAGCAACTATGATAAAACAGAGATCAGAACTTTTTGCTCTTCCCATATTTTGAGGATATAATTTCCAACAGCTTCAGCCAGGGAGTGTTAGTTCAACAACTTCTAGGGGACCAAAGTTCCATTTTTGAATATAACTACCCAAAGGACACTACAAACACTAAAATACGCTGGGAAGCCTTTGGTATGTGTACCTTTACGCAAAAAGGTGAGCCTAATAAATCCAGGTAAGGATTTATTCTCAAAGTGTAGGGCTTCTACCGAAAGGGCCCTTCTTAGGACTTCAGATTATAACCAGGATCACTTCAAATGCTTTATCAGAAATTGTGCTAGGATAACTCATACTACTGTAATTTTAGAGAACTTTTTCATAAGGATACATCTGAAATGGTTTTAGAGAGAATTAAACCAAAGGCCTGCAGAATAGTGCATTATTGCTAAAAACCTCTGACAGTGCTTCTAAACTCCTCAAAAGAGGTCACAGGATTTGCTCCCGAGGAATGTGTTGGATAAAGAATGCTCTTCTGGCATTTGGGAATACAGGTAATCCTCCACTTACGACCACAATTGAGCCCAATGTTTCTATTGCTAAGCAAAACAAGCGATTCCCCCGCACCCCCATTTTACAACCTTTCTTGCCACAGTTGTTAAGTGAATCACTGCAGTTGTTAAGTTAGTACCAGGGTTGTTAAGTGAATCTGATTTCCCCATTGACTATCTTTTACAGAAAGTTACAAGAGATGATCATATGACCCTGGGACACTGCAACCATCATAAATATGAGTCAGTTGCCAAGCATCTGAATTTTGATCATGTGACCATGGGCATGTGGCAACAGTCGTAAGTGTGAAAAATGGTCAGAAGTCACTTTTTTCAGTGTCGTTGTAACTTCAAACAGTCACTAAATGAACTGTTGTAAGTAAAGGACTACCTGTATAAAGATTACGTGGTTTCTCCCACATGATCTGTCTTGACATCCCAAATTCAGCATCACCACTTTTCTCTTTTGCACAATACTACATCCCTGAACTGCTATTTCCTCTTCCGCCCAAAATGTAGTCACATTTTCCCCTTCCCAAGCTGTAATCTCTTTCTACAGGGCATAAAGGCAGGACAAGTGAGCAACATGCATTTCTGGTTCTTATCTGGGACTTAGCCAAAGCACTCTCTCCCAATGGTGAGCAGCCGTTCTCTTGTCATCTCCTTATGGGACTGCAGCATCAAGCGCTTGTCAAGAAATTAATTAAAAACCAGAAAAGCTACTCTCCTTTCCTATTAAGGGCACTTTCAAACTTGCCTTTCCAACTCACTCTCCTTACCTAAACCGTTGATTTTATTTTGTCCACACCGAATCACGTAATTGGGTAACACACCAATCTTTGTCATATATTTTTTTCCCTGTTCATTACCATTCCTTCTACGGTAGCCCAATATTTTTATGCATGACTTAAAATAATCTTTGTCTTTTTAAATAGTAGCTAGAAGTTGAGATGGACTGGTTAATACAGCTGATGACTTGTACATGTCTGTCCACCCACTCCTATTTCTCTTCATGATATTCTGACTACTTGCACTTCCTCCGCTTAATATAAGCTTTCATCTAAGTACGTGCCCCTGTAAAGTCAGAACAAAAGAAAGTAGCAAAAATCCTAGAGCAAAGTTCTGTGCCTTTATAAAATGAGTTAATTTTTTTTATTATCATCTTTCAGCTTCCTTTTTCCCTACGGTCTTTCTGTCTTGCCCATGTTTTCAACGTATATTGCATTCTCAAAGCTAGCAGAAAATATGCGCAGAAAATATCACTTATAACAATAAATGAACACCAAGGAGCACACATGCAGATTTGATAACTAGACCATGCATTGTCCTCTGAGTGTTTCAGTGATTGTTGGATTCTGATGAAGTTTCACAGAAAGGTGTTAATTATGAGAGTTGTTTAGCAGTGGGAGCACTTTTCCATTAAGATCAAAATTGAAGCTTCTGGTTTATATTTCCTTACCACAGAGGATGGCAAGCTGTCATCAAATGGTCATTTCAAGTAGTGTCCCTCAAGGTGAGATTGCCAATTTGCAAAACAGCAAAAGCAAAAAAGAGAATGTTGTGAGGTCCTCACATTAGATGTTGCTCCTTTTCTTGTCCAATAATTTGTGACATTCTTCTTTCCGGACCAAGCCTAATTTGACTTAGAAGACTGATTTTCATCTGTTCTTCTTGCTATTTACCTTTTATGGCAGTAAACAAAATTTCAATCTCTACCTAAAAAGTTAAGAAGTTTGCATTTCAATAAAGCTAGATCCCAGAAGAAGTAATTTGGAAATTCTTACAACTTCTATATAAATGTTAGTGATAACTATTCTTACCAAGATGGCCTCAAAGAAATCACAAAATTTCAGCTTAACAGATAATTTGGGAAGAAGAGACCTCTGTTAATCTGTACGGCTGTTCAATCTGAAAGGTTCTTCTGTGCATTAATAATTTGTTTGCCATTTTGCCATGCATAAATCTATGCACTGGGACTATGCATTGGGATATATTTTTTTTCCAAGCCAGGAGAATTTAGTATGCTGATTGCCATTTGGTTCACTACTTCTCTTTTAGTTGTGTTGGAGAATTTGGAGGAAGATGGAAAAACTAGGTCTATAGTTTAAAGGAATGAGGAAAGTCTTTTATAGTCTTAAAACAGATACCCCCTTCCCGCCACCCGCAGTCCCCACCTAAAGTACCGTACGGCATTGCAATCAGAGGTCAAAGAGAACACTTGACAATCTTTTCTCTAAAGGAGAAGCTCCTTTATTTCTAGCTCAGCGTTGAAATGAGCGGTCCTTGATGGTCTCTTAGTTTGGTTGTTTTCTTGCAGATGTTTCATTATCCAAACTAGGTATCATCAGTGCTAGTCTCCTCTCTGCTACAACCACTGTCTTGGTGTGGCATATCTTTCACTGACCAATCATCTCAGCGCCTCCCACCCATCTTCGTTCCCTCTTTAACTTTTCCATCTTATCTGTGTCTCCCAGAATCTTTTCCTATTAAAGTTTTGATTTTAATTACTTTTTTTTCCCCAGATTATGCTGGTATTCAGATTTTTTGTCTGTTGCATATGTTAAATGAAGATTCCATTGAATCACAGTTTTCCTGCATTATGAAAAAAAAAGGCAGGGCAACAATTACACACATACCACATTTCAAATAAAGGTAATGCAGTCAGCCTAGCTAACTAAATAAGTGGCTCATCACTTTCTTGAGAACTGCACTTGGATTTCAACCCCTGTTTATTGCAGAGAAGATGGTTGAAGGACTCTAATCTAGATCTTCTGTTTGAACATTAATAAGGAGACCATGGCAAAATCACAGAATTGCATCTCGCTTATTTTGCCCATGTCACTTGAGGGAACTCATTGGAGAAAGCAATTATGTTTGGAAGAGTTAGCGGTAAAAGGAAAGGAGGTCACGAAAGACAACAATGGCTGGACACTATCAAAGCTGGCACCAGCCAGAGCATAGAAAAACTCAAAGAAGTAGTGCAAGATCAGAAGATGTGAAGAGACCTGGCCCAATCGGACATGATTCAATGAATATCATCATCATCATCATCATCATCATCATCATCATCATCATCATCATCATCATCATCATCATGAAGACCATCCTTGTTCCATTTTTTCCTCTTTTATTCCTCTTTGTCCTTGAGTACTTCCTCCAGTTTTATAGATTGGCAGGGACAAATGAAAGGTAGGATCATTGGGGGAATCCGAACTTAAATCCACTTTCTACTATTGGCCATTGTTTTATCATTGTAATAAGACAGTTTTGTATTAAAAACCTCGTTGGCTGCAAAGTGGGGAATACATTTCAAACATCAGCACATGACACTCAGAGATATTATGCAGAAATGCAGCAAGTGCTCCCCCCCCCACACACACAACTGAGGCTGAATCAGATAGGGCTTCTTGACTTTTCCAAGCACATTAAAGTTTTTAGAAGATTAAGTAATAGTTTTGGAGATTGCTAATAGGATATATTTTGCATTTGATAACTGCGGCACTATAGCCATGCTTTGAATTAATTTACTATTCACTATGATGACAGTAGTGATTGATTGATTGATTGACCGATTGATTGATTGGTTGATTGAAAGGTTTTACTTTTTTTACAGAAATATTTCTTATGCTAAAATATAATCCTACAGTTTATGGGCTCTTATTCCCAATGCTTTATAAGCAATTGATCTGCTCTAAAGTATACCGAAATGCAGGCTACGTTGTTTTCCAGGAGCAGTAGGTATAGCTATCTATTTATTTACAAATGAAATGGAGATTCTAGATTCTTGGAAGTTGCCCAGCTGGGGAATTTGTGCTTGTTGTCAGTTCACCTTTCTGAGTTCTCCATCTCTGCTACAATCTTTGGGATTGTCCCGCCCTGTCTGGTTTTGACTGAATCCGTCTTTTCTTAATGGCTTATGAAATAGAAATTAATACTATTGACAGTAATAAATTGTGGTTGTCTTCCAAAGCCATAGATTAAGTTTGGATGTAACACTAATACATGCTTAAACTTAGATTTTAAATGTCTCACACTTCTATGTAAAAAAGTATATCCAATGTTTACCCTTAAACCAAAGGTACATTGAGGCCTCATTTGGCTGTCAAAGTTGTTGGTATTTTCTAGACTGCCAAAATATAATTTTAAACAGTGCAGAAGAGAGAAATGATAAAATGTACCAAGTTCCATTATTAACTATATTTTGCTAATTTTAGTTTTGTCTGTTTCCTTTCATTTAGAATTGAATCTAAATTTTTCCCTAATTGAAAGTTTATTCTAATTCCACCAGCCTTCAAGCTATCTTTTCAAGATCGTTCAGCCAAGATACCAGGGCTACATTCATACCAAGAAAAGTGTCAGCAAAAATCCAGAGGTTTTCTGTAGCAATGTTTTGAGCAAAAGGACAAATCAAATGTGTTAGATCAATGTATGATTAGGCTGACTCAGATTGAGCTACATCAGAATGTAAAAAAATGAAATGCTACCTCTCTTCTAGAAAACTAGCGTGTGATGAAAAATTCTAAATTATCTTTAGACTTTCCTCACACATTTTTCTAATATATGTATTTCAATTAGTTCTTCACATCAAAATAAGACAACAAGGAACGAACTATAAGTGACAAAATATTAATAACTTGTACTTTTAGTTATTATGCTCCAACTCATAACTGCTTCTGAAATTAATTTATGAAAAATAAACAGCAATGAAAAAGAACAAAGGAATGTGTGCTGCCCAAAAAAATCCATTGGCATTCCACATGTCTGTTTTTCTTGCAGACCGGGGTGTTTTTTTTAATATTAGCCCCCCAACACAATCAAAATGAACACTTAGTTTTTAATATCAGCCCCATCAAACTTATCATGACATATTCAACCTTTTAAACAAAATGAATGATTTCTTTAAAAGGTTGGATGTCTCATTCAAGCATCTAAACCCGCTATTGGAGAGGAAAAAAATCAGAGATCACAGAGGCTAAGAAATGAAGAGAGAAATGAGAAACAACAGCAGAGTGTTAAAATTATGAGAAGAAAATCAATCACAGGAAAACTTGCTTCTAAATGAGACATTACAATCAGTGTGAAGAGTGAGAAGAGGAGTTTGATATGGGGAAATATTTTAACATTTGGGTTGTATTTACCATTTGCTGATGTTCTTCGCCCCTTTCCCCATTCTCCAACACTGAATTGTCCCCACTGTGATTTATATCAGATAATCTTCTTTCTAATTTTCCACATTCAAGAAATTGCCATGTCAGGTAGCATTGAAAGGGTTTAAAAAATTGTTTGGTTTTGTAAATTAATTCATGCTACTTGAAAGAGGGAGGGGGAAGACAGCTGAAGTAGAAATGGATTTTGCTCTTCCCTTTCATTCCAAGATTTTATTATCGATTTAACTATATGAATTGTTCCATCAAAATATATATCTCATTCGCATCCTGTAACAGCAATGAGGAGACTGGCTTGCTGGTGATAAATCTACCATTCAGTTCTCTTCTCTTACATGCAAATAAAATTGGTCTTCATCTGGAAAAGAAAGTTTTTCAGCTCAGCAGATAATTTATATCACCTGCATTCCTAAAGGGTCAAAAAGTTTGCTCCTGTTTTGATGCTTTGGATTTTAACCCCACCCTTAGGCCTGGTTCTGGAAGCCCTGTTAGAAGGAATACAACTGTTTACAAATCGACATCTGTTCCCCTGTAGCCTGCTTCAGTTAATAACACGGCAGCGGCATTTTGAACTCAAGCAATAGTTTTTAAGAATAGTTTTCCAAGAATGGCTTCATATAGAATGCATTTAAATCACGCAAATCCAGATGTGACCAAGGGAGGAATAACTGTGACTTCTATATAGTATCAGTGCTGTCAACTTGAGTCTTTCCTGTCCATGTTATTATACAGATGCACTTAACCAGAAATGCTGTCTCCAAATCTTGAACCTGATACACGCCAGTTTTATGGTCCAGAGGGAATTATGCGGCTCCTTCCAAATTATAGATGAATGAAATGTCCGTGAAATACAAAGACGGCGCTATTTATGTTTTACACATTTGTGTATAAGTGGGTACTCATTGAATTTCTGCTGCATCTTGTAGTGATCTGCCTCCATACTGTGATTAATATGTATCACTGATGTGTGCTAATCCATTATGCTGTGCTCTCTAATTACTCTATTATGCGCAGGAAAGATAAAATATTTATTTTGTTATGTAATGACATTAAAAATACAGTTCTGCTTGTAGTGCTATGAGAAATTCTATAGTGCCAACAGATTGCACTGTGCATGACAGATTATTTAGAAAATGTATTAATAATCCCACTCAACCAATATATTATAATAATATATTTCGGAATAAATTCTTGAGGTCTTGTTAGGCCATTATGAACAATAGTACTCCAACAACCATAATGGAAAACCAAGATACAAGGAAAATGATTTAAAAAGAAAAAAATATACAGGAGTATTATCCAAAGAAAAATAGGAAAAATAAAAAAGAAACAAAAACATGCGGGGCATATGCTCATGTCTAAACATAAACAATAAATTAAAAAATAGACCAGGTCTCAACCTCTGACTTTCTAAGAGGATTCTCAACTCTGATCCACCCAATTATGCCATGCATTTTGGAGAACAGGCCTTTAACTTTTGGGAAGAGGAATTGTATGTAAAGTTCCCCACTTCAAAATGGGAGCTATCAAGAAAGGAATTCAACTCAAGAAAGGAATTCAACTGCATACAAGAACCATCAGAGTGTGGCTTTAACATTTGAGGTGATTCCATATTGCAGTTCCTGGGCAAAAGCCCTATGGAAGATTTGCATAGGATCATGCTAGCTTGCAACTAGCAAACACATAACAGAAAAGACAGTTTGCTGGAATTTTGTGACCTCATCTCAGATAAAAATAATTGAGTATGAACATTAGGGAAAGCCTCTTTATAGTTTATAGCATATTTTTAAAATCCTAGTTTTTTCCATACGTGCATATATGAATAGTCAAAAAAATGCTTGCTGGTGTGAATAGACTTTGATATTTTTATGAACCTTGAGCCTTTTTATGAGCCTCCAAATTACTAAAGGACATCTCAAGTTTGTTTTAAAATCAAGTTTGGCCTTAAAAACTCTCGTATATATAGAATTTGCACACCCACAAACACATGAAACCTTTATTGATAATGCTCATAATAAAAGTTGGGCTAACTGGATTTCACTACGCTTGCATGAGGGAAACTAGAAAAATATATCAGCTTAAAATTTAAATAATTTTTCTATTAAAAAAAAATAATTAACATAAATCCAGTTACAAATTGTAGAAAAGTGATTTAACAAAGCCAAGGAAAACTTAAAATTGGAATAATTTTGATCTTTTAAAAATATCAACCTAAATCCAGCCACGAATCAGAGTAAATTATTTGATAAAACTGACCATATTATTTAGCCCAGTGGAGACTGCTCTCTTGACAGCAGTTTGCTGAAATATAGAGACTCAGTTTGTTAGAAAAGTTGTCTTGGTGGAAACAATTTCTTTGTATGTGTGCAACAGACCATCAATAATCTCACAGGATAACTTTGTGGAGTTCTCTGTATCAATCCATGAGACAAAGTCAAGGAACTTGTGGAATAGAAGCATATGCCATTCTCTCTGGCTAATATTTAAAACTTAACTGTACAACATAATATTTTACCTAATAAACTCATTAATGACTCTTAGAGCCTTCTTACATATCCTGCAGTCCTTTTGAAGTTGTAAGTAGAACACTTCAGTGGCTTTAGCCTGCACCAGAAATAAAATCCTTAAATGTCCCTATTAATCTAAGAGATATATTACATAGATTTAATAAAAATATCCAGATTGCAAAACTTATGCATGTCTAGTTTTTGTCACAACCCACTGTGATTTTGCAAGAACTTTATGAACAATCCAAAATATTGTTTTTGCCCATTTTTGTCTGAGCCTTACTCAGTCTACTAAGGCTGAAATATCACATTCATTTACATATTTTAAATATAAAGTAAAACTGTGCGTAATAATTAAGTACCCCTAATTTGATTTCCACTATTTAAAATGTATTAAGAGGTGGAGGGGTAAATCCTGAGCAAGAAATTTAAAATTCACTCAATCCCAATGTTACTTCAGTGAACATAGTCTCATATGAAAATACACACACATGAGATAAACACAACTCTATTTTTTTTAACATGCAGTATTTTCCATAGACGATTTTCATTACAAAAATGATGTAAGGCAAAAGGTGAAATTCACTTCCTTTAGTTTGAACTGATCTCCCACTCTATGCTTTAAACAACAGTGGAATACTTGACCGTCAATCTTCTGTTATACTAAGTCAGGGCTGTCAAATTCTCAGCCCATGGGCCAGATGCATCACATGTTGGCCACGCCCACACCTGGTTTAGTGAAGGGGAAAAAAGTCCCGATATGTCACACAACGACGTTGTGACGCCATGAGTTTGACACCCCTGTACTAAGTAGACAAGTATAGTAACTTCAGATCATACAATGTCAGGCTAATTACAATTATTTATTATTAATTATTGGGAAACATAGTTCGATAAGCTTTCAAATTTCCATATCATTATTTTTAAACTGAAATAACACCCAAACTTTGTGGCATATGGATCATGGGTGCATTGTGCTTTCTGTCATGCCAAATCCTGTACATCCTTTATGTTACAGTAGTTAAAAAATCATAATGGGATATCACTCACTGCTCCCATGTTAGGAAGAGGAAAGAATATCAGAAAATTTAAAAATGCGTCAGTCCATTCGGCTTTTAAGACTCAGCACTGCACCATGAATTTTGCAGTAAAATGTAAGCTTTGTTTTTATTTTCTGTTTCCATTATTATGGTATCATTTGGCTTGTACTGATTGAATGGGATAGAAACAAAAATCTGATTTAAAAAAAAAACAACTCCCACAAAAATGTGCTCAAGAGTTTATTGAAAATGCATATTTCTCAAGTTCGCTCTGATATTCTGCCCAATGATTTCTGTATTGGCTCTTAAACCTCATTACACTTTAATTTTATTTTTGCAATCAACTTATTTATTACATACTTAAACTTTTGTGAGTTGTTTCTGTGGAACAATTGTTGGTTGAATTGGCTTTCCTAGTATCTTTTTTTTTTTCTGAAAAAGTCTTTCCACACTGAATACATCCTGGTAGTTCTGATATGGCAGGCTGTAATTTCACTTTGTTTTACCCCCGCTGCAACAAAATGAATGAAGTGCGTTCTGTGGATTCCTGGATTACAGTTTACTGCAGATTCACACTTATCTAGAAAGTGGAGACAACAGTGGGAAAACAAGAGGTAATTAAATAACAATGGAATAATGGAGTTTGGACTGAAGAAATGTGCCACCTTTACCATCAACAAGAGGAAAATGGTAAAAAACGAAGGAAGCAAGATTTGCTATGAAAGTAACATCAAGAATCTGGATGAAGAAGGTCACCACAAATACCTGGGCATCCTTCAAGCTGACAGCATGGAGCACATTGAAGAGAAGAAAAAGGCTAGCGATGAATGCATCATGAAAATAAAGAAGATCTTTAAGTCTAAACTCAGTGGAGGAAATACCGTCAAGGCAATTAATACCTGGGTAATTCCAGTCATTAAATATATTGCTGGAACAGAGGGCTGGATTCAAGCAGAACTAAAAACCCTGGATAGGATGACCATAAACATAATGATAATGAATCATGCCCTTCATCCATGCAGAGATGTTGACAGACTACTTATCAAGGAAAATAGGCGGGCATGGAATGTTGCAAGTCTTCCAGATAATTGAAGAAGAAAAAAGAGCATTGGAAGATTATTTGAAGGACAATAAAGAAGCTAGTACACCATGAAGGCTTGCTGAATAACACAGAAACCAAAGTGGCCTACAAGAAAGACCAAATGTAGAATAGAAAAGAGAGAGGGCAAGGTAATATATTACATGGACAGTACATTTAAAAAAAGCAGACAAATGAGACAACAACAAGACCTGGCAAAATAGAGCGGTTAATTCTGGTTGCACAAGACCAGGTCTTAAGAAAGAACCAAATGCCTATAAAGTTGGAACTGAGAAAACAGCAAACGCTGCCTCAGCAAAGAAGTTGAAGAAACAATGGATCATCCATTTAGCTTCTGCAAAAAGATCTTTCAGACTACAAACAAAGGCATAGCAAAGTAGCAACAATATTGCATTGGAATATCTGCAAGAAATACCATGTCCCTGCAAGCAAGGATTGATTTGTGAGATCACAAAATAGACAATGTAATAAAAAAATGAAGAAACCAAAGTGCTCTGGGACTTTAGAATTCAAGCAGACAAGTATCTGCCACACCACAGCCCAGAGTTTACAATTGAAGCACAAACATATCTGGGTAGCGGATACTGCAATATCTGGAGACAGAATAGAAGAAAAAGAATTGGGGGAAAACATTACAAAACACAAAGATCTACAAACAGAAGTAGAATGACTGTGGCAAAAGAAAGCAAAGATTCTACCAATAGTGACAGAGACCTTGTGTGTAATCCCAAAACATATGGAAACACCACCAACACTGACAAAATCACCGTCAGTCAATTGCAAAAGGGAGCTTTACTTGGAACAGCTTACATCTTGTGACAATATCTTTAACATCATCAGATAACAATATCTACCTATCATAGGTCCTTAGGAAGGATACGTGGCTAAAAATGCCAAATCCACTCTAACCATTGGTCTGACTATGTGACCAACCCTAATGATAATATCAATCTTCCCAACAATTTTCTCCTTCTTAAATAACCTATCCTCTTGTCATGGAGGCTTATTCCATTTGCAATAAAACAAATCAGGTGTAAGATAATATGGAAGAACAAAGAGGTTGTTTACAAATATTGTTTGCTGTTATTTATTTTTTTCTTCTTTCATTGGGGAAGGATAAGTCAAAATCTTGCCCCTCTTTTCTTTGCTATGTGCTCCTGAGCATACTCCTCCTTTAAATCAGATTGATTCTGTGCCCCATAGCAAATGGGAAATGGTATGATTTCCCCAAATAAAATGCAAAGATTTGATTCATTGAAAATAATGGACTAGAGAAACAGGCTGAAAGAAAATGGGCTGTTTAATGCAGGCTATGTACTACAGACCAATATTAAATGACCTCTTATTAAGGCAAGCAGGTTGCTAATTAAAGCTAACACTGGAGATGTAGGTGACTTTCCCTTTTCCTCTGTCACCCTCCCCCTCCC
>JANHFL010004972.1:170664-189977 GCA_032468155.1 Oxyrhabdium leporinum
ATACTATTAGAATTATATAATTTTGTTAAATGATATAAATATGATTAATATTAATTTATTTGTATTGAAAGGTATGACACCCAGGTGCCGCACTGTTCACGCAATGATATGTTTGTAAAAAATAAAAAAAAGAATGAAAAAAAAAGAATACACTGAATACAATTGACATCTAGAGGAATCCTATCATTGCCTTCAAGGACATAATGATTACATCTCGCTTCTCTGTTTCTGTTTGCCTCAGCTGTGAACAACTGGACATATGAACATACCAATTCTATTGTCCAAGGAGTTACAATTTGATGTGACTATGTAATCAACACCCCTGAATAAAAGCAGTGGTGTGTCAGCATTTAGAACAGTGTTTTCCAAACCTTAACAATTTTAAGATGTGTGGACTTCAGCTCCCAACATTCTCCAGCCAGCTTGCTGATTTAGAACAAATATTAATTTAGAACAATCCTCAAGTGGTCAAAACTGGCAAAGCAACTTGAAAATAGATCTAATAATATCGTATTATGGAAATTTCATAAAACGTAAACAGAATCTGTCTGAATGAATCGAATCCCCATTGCAATTCCAACCAGGCAAAGAAATTTAAGTATTTTTACAATTTTACTCCCATGACTGCTATAATGGGGTTGTGAGGATGCACTTAACATTTCTAACCTATGCATAAATTCTCTCAAACATGACTGGAAAATATGTACAAATTACAAGAACCACTTGATTTTATAAAGATTAAGTACTAACTTTGTCAATTGTAGAACATGGCTACTAATTGTTTCAAATAGTTTTGATTGGCCCTGGACAGATAATTGAGAGATTAGCTTAATTAGAGATTTTATAGAGTAAAACACAAACACACATATTTGTGTCTTTTCCTGACTTTAAATGTACAGCAGGCGTAAGATGAATTATTAGAAATATCAGAAAAACAAAAATGTTTTTGTTAATGCAAGTGTGATGGGAGGTGTAGAAATTGGATATATAAATAAAATAAAATTGCATACACCTTTTCGATTTTCTGGACTGAATGTTTATAAGGGTGCTAATACATAAACTAATATTGGTTTGCTTTTTAAAAAAAATAGGCCATTCTGTAGCAATGATCTCCTTTCCCTTCTGATGCCTTATTCTCCAGGAATTGAAGTCCAGATGAATCAGAGTTACTGAGAACTAAAACAGCTTTATCCACTTAAATTCTCTTCTTTGATCCTCAGATATGCTGGGCACGGTTTATGAGAAGTGAAGAACAGTTGCAACATGGAATTAGACAGATCTAAACATCATTAAAGGATCTGATAACAGCACAGGTACAACAGAATTCAGAAAAGCTTGTTCAGATATAGCACTAGCTGCTTTTTCTTCTTCAATAAATGTCCAAACATTGACTCAATGCTTTGTTCTTTTCATCTTGGGACTGAAGGAAGGGTTAGGAAACATTGTGTGGACTTTATTCCATAAAAGGATATCCATTCCTATCCCATCCCATTCAGATTATTATGAACCTGATATTTTGGCAGAGATCAGCTAGTTATTCTATATTTCTTTCATATTTTTCATAGCTTAACTTGTGTTTCTTCCTTTCCTCCTGATATTGATTTAACACCTTGCAGCTCCACTTCCAAGTGGCTCTGTATTAACCATTCAAAAACTTCTCGTGATAATAAATATTCAACTCTCAACTGGGGAAGAATATGGACATTCTTTTCTTTGATCTTTTTCAGAGATCATTCTTTGATCTCTCTTTTAAGAAAATATTCTCATACTGATATGTTATCTCTCATTTCTTTCACTGGCCAGGTTGATCTGAAAATGAAACAGGGTATCAAAAGCCCATCTACATATTCCCAGAAAATACCCAAAATCAGTATCTGTTTCGCAGATTTTGTTTTGTTTATGTCAAATGATTTACTCAGGCATGAAGTCAGTGACAAGTATCCAAACAGTATCCCAAACATAGCTGGTGTCTTTTGAAAATTTTATTTTCATTGTATAGCAGTGGTCTTGATTATATTCAGCTTGCTTCAAAGGCATCAGTACTTGTGCTGGAAGTTAGTGCTTGAGAGAAGTCCCTTGGAAGGAAGGAGATGCAAATGTCATACTCAGTGAGATTTCCAGCTGCCTCAATTTGTTATGTTTTTTCATTTTACGGAAGCAAAATTCTCCTGAACCAGAGTCATTTGTGAGCTGAGATGTGCCATGGAATTGATGTGGTGGCCATCATTTGGTTTTAGTGCTCCTTCATGCTGCCTGCATTCTGAGACACTGACAACCAGACAATCTGCACAGCAGAGGGCTGGTGTGGATTCTACTATCACTGTTACAGAATAATAGAATAACAGCATTGGAAGGGACCTTGGAGGATTTCTTGTCCAACCAACCCCCTGCTCAGGCAGGAAACTCTATACCATTTCAGACAAAAGTTGTCCAAGCTTTTCATAAAAACCTCTAGTGTTGGAGCACCCACAACTTCTGGAGGCAAGTCATTCCATTGATTAATTATCAGGAATTTTTTTCTTAGTTCTAGGTTGCTTCTCTATCTCCTTGATTAGTTAACTGTTGTGACTATCACAATAATAATCCAACAGCCTTGCTTATGATCAATCTCAAATTTATATTAATCTCTGAATAGATTGTTAGATAGTCTTTTGATGGCTGTAACACCACTATGGGTATGTATAATTTTGACATACCTGGATTTTTCTCACTAGAGTAATGAACAGGCTGCGAAAGGCAGAATGAAAAGCAGAGCAAACAGAAGAGAATCCATTTGCTTGAGTAATGATTTTCAACCCGTTCATCATAAATTCACTTTTTCTAATAAAAGTATTTATGTGACAAAATCTTTAAACTTAAAAAAAGACTTTTAAAAAAGTAGAAAAAAAGCAACCCCGAGCAAGCTAAAAATGCAAATTAAAAAAGAAAAAACACCCTGCCCTATATTTATACCTGTCAACAGTCACTAGTTTACTAATGAATACACTACTATAATATAGTAAGTGCAAAATATTATTGTAAAATATAATAAATGTGTAGTATATTAACACACGGCTGTGTCCTTTGAGTTGTAGAAAATATTGCCTTTCCCAAACAGATAAATCACCCATTTTCAACAGCCATTTTTTAACCTCTATAATATCAGATTTCCATTTTCTCAATGTGATTCTTTGAGTGACACCCCTCCCCCACTTAATATAGCCACAATTCCTGATAAACAGTCAAATACCAATTATTGAATTATTTATGTGTGTGTGTGTGTGTGTGCTTTACAGAAGCCCAGATTATTTTGTGAAAAATAGAGTTTGAAATGAATAAGTAATCTTTCTGAACTCGTAGGTTTCTCACCAAGTGAACCTGATAAAATGCCTTTTTAAAAAAACACTTATACTGAAACTCTGAAAGTTTCCACACTTTTCAGATTACATATGCAAATACTCTGACATTAGGCAGTAGCTCTTCTACCTATTAGAAACAAAAGACTGAACGTCTCTTGTAGGCCAATCCAGGAGAAGACTTCACTAGATTGTGCTCAGAGTTGACAGAAAACAGAAATTATACATGGAGAAACATCTCTGATAGGAGTCCTCTTTTGATAAAATGAGTATATGCTGTAATGCTCATAAGTATGGCATTAATAATTAAGCCATGCAATCATCACTTCAGGATATTATTTCTTAAATATCTCTTCTGAAGGCAATATGATTACATATGAATTATTTCAATTTTCTACTAACAAAAAAAAAGTCTTCAGAAGTAGGAATTGAATTACCCTGTCCAATTTGCTGTAAAGTTCACAGTACGTGAAGAAATTAATCAAGGCTACCACCGCCCATTTTTATGGGGACATAAAATGATGTGAACTTCCACTTTTAATAAAGATGCATAGCACTTTTATGAAGACTGACTAATAATATTGTAATGAACTGAAAAGCTCCTGCCCAACAAAAGAGGATTTTTTCTTTGTTGAGAAGAAGAACTATTTATTGACTTTCCTATTTTGAATCAAGAATTCGAAGAAGTATGTGCAAAACTGATATCAAAAGAGAACAATATAGGAGGCACATGCTTTTAACTTCAGATATAGTTATCTACATTTTATGAATGCATTTATGTATTTGGGAGTTTTCCTTGCAATTTTCCATCTAATATAACAGTAAATATCTTCTATATGAGTACTGAATAAGGGCCACATTTGTAATCAGGAGTGAAAATATTGATATTAATTAAAGCAATATTTTTTTTAATCCATCAAATGGCTTCACTATTCATAATAGGTCTGAACCTTGTAGGGGTCAATTTGACAAAGGCCAGTAGAGCAATGGCAACTATTTATGTTTAGATAATATGCTCAGTTTCAGGAACAGCACAGCACAGAACATAATAGAATATCAGAGTTCGAAGGGACCTTGGAAGTCTTCTAGTCCAACCCCCTATATCATTTCAGACAGGTGGCTGTCTAGTCTCTTCTTAAAAACCTCCAGTGATGGAGCCCCCACAACTTCTGAAGGCAAGGTGTTCCACTAGTTGATTGTTCTCACTCAGAAAATTTCCCCTTAGTTCTAGGTTGAATCTCTCTGATTAGTTTCCCTCCATTGCTTCTTGTCTTGCCTTTGGGTGCTTTGGAAAATAGGTTGACCCCCCTCTCTTCTTTGTGCCAGCCCTTCAAATATTGGAAGACTGCTAAATTGTTCCTTTATGGAGGTCTACCACTTCAACGATCAAAACAGTTTCCTCTTACTTTTTTTTCCCATAGACATCAGTGTGAAATTTGTTCGTGCTTTTTAGCAGAATAGGCAGCTTTATTCATTATATGGGCATATATCATACCAGGAAATGCTGTGATCGAAAAGAGCTTCTGAGGAGAGCTTTGTGCTTCAAACTGAACTTTCCGTGAAAAAGAAGGAAAGAGATCTGATCGTCTCATATATTTTCAAAAATATAATAGATGTTTTTCCCCTTGGAAAAGATGAATATCTAATGGACTTTAATTTTGTTTATCCTGCTTTGGATCCACTAGGATTTATAAAAAGGCCAACTCTATTACCCGCAAAATCCATGGTGAAGCTCTTTTTCCATCTTTACTCAACATCTGTAGATCTAAGGGGACCCAGTCAATGATGAGAAGACTCACTCTTCTCTTAGATCATGTGAGAGAAAGGGGAAGAAAGTCTCATTTGGCCATACTTATTTATTTACCATATTTTTAGTTTACCTAATAAATGAAGTTCTCTGAGCAATTATTTTAAAAAGGGACAGAAGCAGTAAAAATGGCAACATCAAATACTTGGAAAGGACTGGTTATACCAAGAAATGAATGACAATAAATGATGTCTATATACTACTAAAATTCTTGTGTGTGTAATCTTTAAGTGGGTGAAACAGTGCATCAGATGGGCTAACTTACAGAATGAGTCCATAATCTGGGAACCATGATTCCTGTACAATGGAAATTTGGCAATATTTTTAATTTTTAAAAAAATTATCATAGAGTATTGAATGACATAATACAAAATGTCATAAAGTAACTCCTGATGTGCTATACAGTTCAACATGGACTAGTTATAGGGCAGATACATACCTGAATATCTCCCTGAATTTTTAAGATCTTTTAAAGTACATTAGAAGCTCTACCACTGTTGAAAAGCACTGAGAAGATTTCAGAAGTAAGGAAATACCTTTGAAACAAATGATCCAAGGGTTAGGGTTGTTTAGTATGATATAAAACTTCAGTTTCAATATCAAAACTTCAATTTCAATGTTATCACTGGAAGCTTTCAAGAAGAAACTGGACTGCCATCTGTCAGAAATGGTGTAGGGTCTCCTGCTTGGGCAGGGGGTTGGATTAGATGACCTACAAGATCCCTTCCAACTCTGTTTATTCTATTCTAATCTCTATCATGTGGCCCCTGTCTTTCCTACTTGGTTTTACATTTTGACTCCTAGTTTTGGAGATAACTTTGTGTAGTCTCTAAATCTTGCACTTACCATGATACACAAACCATATCAACACCATATTTCTTTATTTTATTTAATGTAATAAAGAGGGTACCCAAGCCCAATGAGCTTATTGAAGAAAGAAAGAAACAAGAACAATGAAAAAAAGATCTCATAAATGTCCAGAAGGCAGGCTCTGAATAACAACAAAACAACCTATAGGGACTCAGCTATCACTCTACCCCAAGGCCTGGGAGAGCAGCCAATTTTTCAGATATTTTCTGAACATTTTCAGGATGGGAGCTGTTTGGACCGCAGATGTTGCAACAGGGAAAGAACATTCCTGGGTCCTGCTAAATGTCATTCTTTATGAAAGGGACTTGAAATAGAGATACTATGCCAAGTGTCTCAGTAGCTGGGCAGAAATAGTTGGATAGGCTTCAAATAGACAGAAAGAGCTTTATAGGTGACAATGAGAACTTTGAATTGCACCATAAGTCAAGTGGTAACCAATGTATCTCATAAATCAGGGCATCACATGGACATAATATTACATGCCTATAACTGGCCTTCTTACTGCATTCTGAACCAGCTGTAGCTTCCAAGCAGTTTCAAGAGCAGCCCCATATTTACAGCATTGCAGTAGTACAGTCACGAAGTCACCAGGGTATGAGTGCAATTAGTGCTCAGATGAATATGTCAAGGGCTTTCTTGACCACACCTGGTATTGATGTTCTAATCTGGTATACCTAGTAGAACTGACAGTTATAGCCTGTTCTTTGAGTAGGAACCATGAATACAATACAACTTCCAGGATATATCCCAGTACCTCAGAAGGACCTGACAGACAGTGAAAATATTCTTCACAGTGTTCCTGTAGAGGTTTTTGTGGAGTATCTCTTTCTAGCAACAAACAAGTCATTTGAAGCAGAGCCACTAAGCAGCTATCGACAGACACAATAAGGGCAGAGAAATAATGACATTTTGCTACTCTTAGTCCCAGGATGTAACCCCAAATATGTATTTGATCAGACCCGCTTATCATTCCCCTCCAATGGTGCTCCAGATCTCTCTTTTGGCAATTCAGCCCCTGTAGCTCTTCATAAAGCCAAGATATACACTGGGGATCACTGCAAAGGAAGCAACAGCAATACAGGTCAAGTTCTATGCCTATTCTAGAACTGCAGCAAGACTTTTTGCCAGAATCTCAGGGAAAACCCCAGATTCCACATGCAATTTAACAGTGTCCATAAATCCCCTGGCAGATCCAATCAGCCATATCTCCTTGCTAAGTGTCATAGTAGTGTCAAAGTCATTCATAATCTGGAGAATGCCCAGACTGGAGAAATCTAGCTTTCTGCAGCTTCCTGAGTCTGAGCATAGATTTCATTGAACCATAAGAATAGGCTTTCTCAAGATAAAGCACAAGCTGGACACAAAGAATAGAAAGGAAATTCAAACACGTCTCACATTAAGTTGCTGAGATTAGTAAGTAAGACAGCTCTCCTAGAAACTTCCATCTTCAAGCCAAGGGCTACCACAGGATTAGAATAGCCTCACAAGGCCTAACAACCAGCAAGTCTGCTTGCTAACACAGGAGGAACTCCTCAAAAAGTTGGAATCCAAACCAACTTTTCCCCCCTCCTTATGGTTCTGAAACCCCCAGTGGTTGTATCCTGTGATCCATTCAAGATCTTGAACTGCCTATGTGTGACCTCAGTCTCGAGGTCTTGAGCTACATTCTGCTGCTGTTTTGTTTTCTACTTTATTTTAACCCCGGGTTTCTCCCTACATTCTCCTTTTATTCTGTCATTCCAATTTTACAATATGAGGAAACCTACCTTATGAGATCGATTACACCAAGAGGTACATAGAAAATTAATAGCTGAGTGGAATTTTAAATCTGGTCTCCCCACTTCTAGTCCAACCCTTCAACTACTCTATCACAGGCTGTCCATATATGATCACACTACAACCAAAATGCTTTGGTAGAATTTGACATCTGCTCCTATTCTTTTTCTTCTCACCAAAAAGTTAAGCCAAAGTGGTGAAGAATACACCTTATTGCCGCTCATGTATATTCACAGGCTGCTTTGAGAAGAAAACACATTAATTCCCATCCCTTTGCAGAGCCATCATTAATGGCAGAAGAAAAACTAAGAGGTGAATTGACTTCAGTGCCATGAAAATAATGGCACTGAAGAACAAGGATGGGCTAGAACTTGTGCAGCTTTAGTAAAAACCTATAGAAAATGGGAGGAGAACTACTTCTTGTTGCTGTCTGGAAGCATCCCCGTTAATAAGGTCTTCAAAAGCATCTATACTAATTATTCCCCGAGGGAGGGAGGCAACTGCAGCTCTCACAATTTTGGCTAACTCTGCAGCACAGATTTTTAATGTTTTCCATTTGTTTGATTGCAACTTTTTGCAAAGCCGTATGTTTGATGGGGAAACAGTGGGTATGTTATGGTTCACAGTTTTTCTGATTTAAAAAGGAAACACTCGCTTCCCTAAATTGCTTCCCCTCGCCTCTACCTCCTGATGCCATGTGGAAATAGTCCATTGAAAATTTAGAGCAGGCATGGAGCTAAAGAAGAGAGGAAGCAGCAAGAGGGCGCAAATAAAATCTTCCACTCCTTAGCCATATGGTTCAGGTTTGCATCTTGTCTGGCATGATAATGTGATGGTTGGCAGGATTTATGCTGAGAGTCTCAAGCAAATAACAGCCAATAAGTTCTCTGTTTCATGTGCACGTGGAGAAGGTCATGTCGTATTCCAGACTGCTTGCTTCTACAGCTGCAGGGAATACAAAAAGGCTGCCCTGATTCTTTCTAGCAGGATTCCTGTTGGAGGAAAGCAAACGGTATAAATGCCAGTATTGATTGCATGGGTGTTGCCTATGTGGTGGCAACATAGTCTATGGCATCCATTTGGAGAACAAACTGGAAATTATTGAGTTTATGTATCATAATACGATCTCTTTGTTCTTACTTTTGCTTGACACACTATTGTATAAAGCATGGATGTCTATTCCTAATGTTCCCTAGCTCTACCAACCGGTCTGTGGCCCGCCAGAAACTGGTCCACGCAAATGGGTAAATCCCCATCTGTGCATGCGCGAGATGCAGGCAGTGTGCAAAACCACACACACATGCACACACACCGGTCCACAGAAAATCCTCTCTCCACAGAACTGGTCCCTGGTGCCGAAAAGGTTGGAGGCTGCTACCCTAGCCAACAATTGCCAAGTTTGAAAAACATCGGTATAAAGCATGGTACCTAAAAACATGTCTTTAGTCATTTTCTCAAAAGAATGTGGGATTGAATCCAGCTGGGAATGGTTCTTGTCATTCACAGAAGGCACCAGAATCCAATGGTGGATCTTCACTAGAAGAAAGATTTGGAAAAGCAGTTTAATGAGTTCCTATTTTATTCCTTTGTTTCTTACACTATTTGGGAAGGTCAGCCAGCTCACCAATTTCTCAGAGGATGCTGTCATCTTTCCTCCTTTTCTCTCCACCCCAGTTGGGAATATTTCAAGCAATAGTGAAGATCCAAATTTATCTTTTGTGCAGTTTCTTGTCCCAGAAGTAGAATAACATTGGCATGAACTACAGGTATGTTTCCATAATTTCCTACAAGTATCCCAAGAAAAGATATTCTGATTATTGAAGTACCTGTTACTGTAAACAACTCACTATTTTCAAGTAGTGAAATTTCAAACAGTCTTAACAATCCATTGAGTGTAATAAACTATCAAAAGTGTGATTTTTTTTATCATTTTAGGTTGCTGAAGCTGACTCTTTTCCTTGAACAGCTTTTTAAACCATTCGTTATTCTTAACAACTTACACAAGTATGTAAGGGCAAAACAACTACAGCAAAAACTGTTGTAACTTTCAAACTCACAAACTGAAACTAATTAAAGCATTAGTGGATATAAAGTATTATAATTAAGGACTAAACATAGCATAAACCTGAGGTCAACAATAAGTTGCCATTGGACTTTGGCACATTCCTTGCTCAATAAACACCCCCCTCCCAATTAAATTAAAATGAAAGTAACTTTAAATGGAAAAAAATAGTCCCAAATCTTATAAGATCATTAAATCTCAGCATCGCTTTATGGACATTTTTAAAAAGTTCACAGTTTCATGCACTGAATCTGGGACTGGTTGCTACAGTTATTCTGGAGCTGAACTATTGTGCAAGATTATGGTGTCTAGTTTCCAGAGATAAAGTTGTGATGTGCAATTGTTAATGTATTGGGGGAATGCCTCATTAAGCAAAAACACAGTTTCAAAAGTTACAACAATTTGCTTGACTCCAGCAAATCAAACAATTTTCACATATCGAAAATTGCTTAGATGAATTATTTGGCCACCATCTTTTAATCTATATAATCAAAATGTTGTCTCCCAACAGATGTAAACAGATATAATCAGGTGCACATCTCTTCTCAAATATCAACCTTTGTACTTACCTGAACCTTGCACCAGCCTGACTTGGATCAACAGAGATGCCATCAGGGTGTGCAAAGAGAACAAATTAGGAAAACAGTATTGTGCCAACACAATTCAAGCTCTATCTATTTTGTGCAAGTGTTGTGATATCAAACCCACATATAAAAATGTGGAAGTTGCATTATGATGGCAAAAGGCTGTTTTTGTCAAAGAGACAAAAATGGCTGGATTCTTTGCATACATCTGATGATTAATATAAATTCTGTCTTTTATATTTGTATATGACATTCTTGTCATATGACAGAATGAATATGAAAGTGTAGAAAAATATTTTTAAAAAAAACCAAATTATAATAAGAACATCTATGGATCAACACTTATTTCCAAACTGCCAAAAATTTCACTCATAGGCAAGAAGAGCGCTAAGAGTTGTTTTCCCCACTGTCCATGGTTTGCAAGTGGACACAATGGGGATACTGACAATTTGACACATGTCTAATGCTGCAGTACACACACACATATATAGAAATAATTAAGACTCAAGCCTACAAATTGAGACAAACATTTTTAAAAATTCAAAGCCTCTCAAAGATCAAATAGTCCAAGATTTATTGGCTATTCTGCTTTTCATATTCAGTTCTTTCCCCCTCTTTAAAAACCACCAACATTTTGTTAAAAAAGAGAGTTAACATCTGTGTTGAGGATGATTCTGAATGAACTGCCTTTGTTGAGTCCAGCAAACAGATGTTGGCAGTCTAATGTTTTGGTGACCAAGGCTAGAGTGCTTTAACCTTCCACATCATATCTGTCCAAAGCACAGCAGAAAAGGCTTTAATTTGACAGCTTGGCTGGATGTAGAGAAATCAACACGGGCCACCTACAGAAGGGCCAAATCCAGTCATGGAAACATCAGTAAAGGGAGAATGAAACAAGAAGGAGAATGTCTGTAACAGATGCATTAAGCAGATGCTTTGGATTTTCCCAGAGAGTAGAAATATTTTCCACGGGAAAAATAATTAAGCAGTTTAGAGTATCTTCTCTTTAATTCATAAGGAAATTTGTGAGTGGGCTGATTTCAAAAAGGAGTCCACAGCTATTGGCAATTTATTTTGTTTTGCCTGGTGCTGAATTCTTTTAATGTTTTTTACTCTCATTGGTAGGTATGATTTAAAAAAAAGAATTAAAATGAATGCAAAATTTATAGGTAATTCTCATAAGCTGTATGCAAACAGAAACATCAGCATAAAAGTTATGAATCCTAATTTGTGCCACCGTTAAAATTTATATCAGTTTGCATTGAAAGAATATGGATATACAGTACGGCACCGTGTAGTGTTGATTTGCAATACAGAAAGCTGACAATTTTATGGCAAAATTGACATAATTTTGAAAAAAGGGGGGTTGTTGAGGGAGAACAAGAGAAAGAAGCAAAACCACTTGTGAACTAGATTTTGCATAATAGGATTAATTTGCCTGAGTCCCACGTCAGCTTCGCTGTAAAATGCAAGTTAATCACAACATCGATATGATTTTTAAAGAAGAAAGAAAAAGAGGGATGGGGAAAAGAAAAGGCATTTCTTCCCTTGTCTGATTTTCATTTCATTTAAAAATGCTTTTCATTTTTACTGTGTGTGGCAGCACTATGATAAATAATAAGTCCTACATTTGCATTGGGCCCAAGGAAACTAAAATGGCCAGATTGCCTTGCGCTGGTGAGAAAATCAACAGATTTTCTTGGCTTGCATCAAATAGATCTGTAGAAAAGCTTTTACCCATGCAATGGTGTAGTGTTTAATTATATAACTAAGCTTCCTTATCTGCCAGGTGCTAGTCAAGCATTCTTTCTTGTACCACATCTGTTCAGCCTAGGCATTATGTTTTATTGCCTCCAAATATTACAATTATGGGATATTCCTCTTGGCCCTGGAAGATTTTTCCTCTGAACTCCAAATATCAGCTCCCCTAGACTGTTGGGAATAATTCATGACAGCAAGCAGTAATTTAACTTTTGGATTTATTTTGTATTACTTTGTACAATTTGGTGAAGTGGTGAGCACCAGTCGGGATTTTTGGCATGGGGGTGGAAGATTTGAGCCAGTTTTGGTGATTTCCATCCTTGCCACCAATTTTGTTATTCACATAATCAAAATTCAGGAATCCTATCAGTGTAGTTCTATGGGTTACAAAAAATAAAGATGTGTGTGTGTTTGGATTTTAAATTCACAAGTTGCCCTGTTAGGACAATTATCCTATATATCCAATTAATAGATTACTTTAGAATCTGATAAGCTTCATGATCTCATTATTTGTCCATGTGTCCTGTCTTAATGAGAAGTTTGTTATTTGCAAGGTTTTCAGAGGCCAGATCCTTATATGAAAGAATATTCTGTTTGAAGGGCTGTTCATTCCTAGTTTGCTTTAAAGATAGTGAACTATTTAAAAAAAAAAAACCTAAAAAATTTTGAAGTTGATTTTAAATGCTTAGCAAAATGAACAGACATAACTGAACAGCACTGACTTCTACTCCACCATATAGATGTGTTTCACATTTTTTATTTAAATTATATTTTCTTCTTTCTAAACTTGTGCCTTTATATAGAAATATAAAACAGCGTATATACATTTTATGGAAATGAAAATCTTTTTTACTCCTTTTTCTTTTGGCAATGAGTAATTAGCCATCCTATGTCTGACATATTTGTGGATTTTTTTAATGGAAGTTATAACGAATTAATAAAATTCTACCTTTTTTATTGCAATTTCACATTTTGTCATAGAATGACAGAGATTGACCTTGACCCCCCATCTATGTCTGCAGTCTTACTATTTGCCAAAATGCTCCCCACATTTTTAACTTCTATCTCATCATTTTTTTCCCTTTAGCCTTATGCAATTCGCTTCAATTCCACTTCATAAAATCGCTATCATTCTCATTAAAACCTCTAAAATGCTCCTTTTAGCGTTCTTCACTTCTCGTTCCAAATTATCTATCCCAGATAATTTCTTTGCTTTGATTTTCAATTCAATTCACACTTCGGGGGGGGGGGGATTTTTTGCTTAGTTTTCTTCACTTAGCAGGTGAAGCCATTTATTTGATCAAAATGACTCTGATTGATTTTGGAATCTAATTGATTCCATCAAAATCCTCATCCTTTGTTTTTCTCTTTGATCTTATTCTTTGTGACCAAATTTTTCCTCTGTATACATATTATTATTTTTTTCTCACCATTTTATATAGAAATACCGTTTTTTAAAATCATCCTGAGCTGCTTTTGTTTCATCATTCCATTAAGAATCTTTTTTTTTCCATATTTCTGTTAACATAACAGACTTACGCAGCACACTAATATAATACATTTATTTCAAAGGTGCTTTTGCAAAAGGCAATTGGACTTTGTTTTCCTTGAAGACCTTTTGCTTCTCTCATCCAGGAAGCTTCTTCAGCTCTGGATTGAACCAAAGAAGGTTCTTGGATGAGAAGCGAAACGTCTTCAAGGAAAAACAAAGTCCAGTTGTCTTTTGAAAAAGCACCTTTGGGACAACCATGACCTGAGAATCTCTATAGACATAATACGTTTTATTCTCTCTTCTTCACAGGAAGATTCGGAACCTGTTTGTGAGGATATTTTATGAAAACTGTTCCTCACTCTATAATAACTCCTACATCCCTTGTTTCTATATGTTGCTCTGGTTGTCACTAAACTGGGCTTGCTTCTCCCCTTCTTTATAGAAAGAGTTATCAGCTTCTGTTGTAGCATCGGCTTTGAATTAATAAATTGTCATCCACTTCTTGGAGTTAGAATGTGGTCAACTGCTGAGCTGATTCGCCCACTTTTCTTCAAATGCTGCTACAAGTTAACACTTGCTGAACGTATATGCCAAACTGTTTTCAGACAGGAACACAAAATATTATAAGCACTGTTTGTAATCTGTTCATCGGTGCTACTTAAGGCACTACCCATCAAAGGATTCTATTTCCACTTGTTCCCTGCTCAAGGAGTTCCATTAGCTGAGTAAAAAAATTCCTGACACAAAGCAAAATTTTGTAAAAGTTTTGTTAACTCCATCGCCGGTATGTTTGCTTTTCCTGCTCAGTCTGTATATTGTAAGTCTCCTTGGAAATGGGTTGCCTTATAGACTTCTACAGTCTTTGCCTACTCAGCAAGGAGCAGTTACTTACAGTAGCTAATCAGCAGTTCTCAGGACGCATTCTGTGTATTCAGCAACTATTCTGGAGATACATATTTCAATTATTTTCTGACAGAATGGCTGTATTGGATTTATTTTACATGAAGTGATGAAGAAAACAGAAATTCATTTGGGTCATACTGACCCAAGGAATACCTCTTAGAGGACAATATTGGCTATTACTATTTATCCTATGATTTTTGTTGTTGCTGTTGATCCATTTCATGGCGGAGCTTAGTTTTATATGGATTAGTTGGAAAGACAAAGCAGTTCAAGGCTCGTGCAGCTGGATGTAAAATCTCATCTAAGCAGAATAAACCTTTGGTGAGGCCACTGGCCTTTAAAGAATACAACAAAAACAACTGTAACAGGTGATCTATGTCTCCTTCTCAAGGACACAACTAATTATTTTATCAGATTCTAAACTATGTTACGAACGAACCAAGAGAGTTAGTAAAATAATATATGATGACCAACCCATTAGAAAGCAGATTTACAACAGATTAAAGAAAAGTCTTGCTAGTTGTTATGAATGGTTTTAGGTTGTCTTTATTCTGCTTTACTATGTAGTATATGATTGGGCTTTTTAGTTTTTGTAGAGTATTTTACGTTGCTGGTCTTTGGTTATAATGTAGCCATCATTCTCATATGTGTGGTATGGGATCACAATGTACAGCTGGATTCTGAAGAATATAGAAGAAAAAGAATATTAGTAGGTTAGAAGTTGATGGGAATGAGACTAGAAGGAATTAAGAAATAGCTAAGCCCCTTCCCCTCCCCTCCCAAGCACTAGTAGACCAGGGCTATATTATTTAAACATCCAACACTGTATAAATAAGGCTGACTTGCACTGATAGTTATAAGTTGTAATTCTACAGTATGCCAGCATTCCTCACTGCTTCTTGACAGTCTGAAACATTTATTGCAAAAGTCTGGAAGACGGACTCACAAATAAATGATCTGATCTCTCATGCCTTGACTAAATCTCGTATTTTTTACTACTGTAATACCGAATCTTGGACTACTTATCTTTACAGCTGCCAATAATATTTTGCCTTCTGGGGTATTCCAATGACAATACCGTTACAATACTTTGGTTATAATGAAGCTGAAGAATGTGCTTGGGAAAGTGATCGTGCCATGATTGCAAGAACAACGTAGCACAGCAAAGGGTTGATCGCCTATCAGCCGGATGTACAATTCAGGATGTAAGTGAATCTTAAGAATCTCATAGCATGGAAAAACCTATTAATGCTTGTTCCTTTATTTTGCATGTCCCCACCCACTCCCCCACCCACCTCCATTTTTCAAGTAATAGCACATACTATCCCGTACAGGCTCACACTGACTAGGTTAAACAATTACACTACACTAATTGGCCTGTGTCGGCCTTGATGAGTAGGTAAACAAATGCTGCATTTGAAATGCTGAGACAAATTGTATCTAATTAAATTGATGAAAAAAGTGACAACCACAACAAAGAAGGCAATATTCACAATTGCGAATCACAAACGCGTCTGCGGAAAGGATACACCTCTTATCAGAAACTGCACTTCTGCCCTGGATGCCAGAGACAGGAGGGTTGATGGTTTCCCTACCCATTTGAGAAATCTTTAATTATAGCGTAGAAAAGGAATCAGCTGCCACATCTATGAGTTGAGCTACATGAATTCAGGAGTATGAGTAAGTATGTTATGTTTTTGTGCACATTCAAATCCATGCATACAAGCAAAAGACAAGTCAAAAGCCGATGACTTTTTGCCATGTTGTCAACAGGAAGTAGCTCCTTTTTCCATCTTGCAAATTGCCTCCTGCCTCTGTGATATATGGTTTGTTCCAAGAAAGCAGCAAAGGAGAAGACTGAATAACCCATACCTTCTTTCCATTGATTTTATTCTTAAAATGGGAAGATAATTTTGAAGTTTAAAATCCCATGCTCATTATGCAAATAAACAAACAACAGAAATTTTGGGCTTAATTGTGGTCATAAGATGAGGACTATCCATACTCTTTGTCTTTCTGGCATAAGGCAGGAAATGATACTCAAACCTTGAATATCCCTCAGATAGAAATAAGCTCTGTGTCAGTGGTGAGATTCATCTGGTTTGCACCAGTTCAAGTGAACTGGTTTTGTGAACCTGCTCTCAAAGTGGACCCTGGTCGCTGCACTGCAATGGAGAAATGGGCAATGGAGCGGCCGGTGCGAAGGAAGGAGAAGGCCACTTTCCCCCTTTCTTCTCCCTGCTCCTCCTCCTTCCCTCCTTCTGGCTGCTCCATTGCCTGTTTCTCCTTTGCAGCCCAGTGCTGAGGATCCACTTTGATAGCAAGGGGGGGGGGAACACGTAATTTAACAACCGGTTTGCCCAGGGTCAGGTTGGCCATCACATGTGCGGCAGAGCTGGAGGACGGGGATGGGCCCGCCTCCCACGACAGCCAAACTGATCCTGGGCGAACCGGTTGTTAAATTATTTGAATCCCATCACTGCACCATGTAGAAATAAGTAATTGTTGTACCTGTATAAATGGAGAGAAATTAACAGGAAAGCAGTGATATGGCAGATTATGAAACTTAAATGATTTGCTATTATATAAGGATAATTAGGGTCAGAGTTCAGCAACTTACTGGCAAATATGTAGAAAAAAGCTAATGTAGAAGAACCAATATTTAGGCATGATACCGAATCCTTTTTTTAACTACTATTATTATTATTATTTTTTACACAGATCTTTTTTTCTTTAAAACACCTGTAGTCCAGCTATTTTAAGCACTGGGGTTGGACCATGCTAATTTCCATTTGAGTCATTTGTCTGGAATAGAGAAAAATCAAAATAAAAGCTACTAGGAATGGATTTTTGGTATGAAGGATGAGTGGTGAATCTAAATCACCTTTTCTTTAAGAGCCTTGACAATCCCCACAGTATCTCTATAAAGAATTCATAAGTTATGGAACGCTGTGCATCTCTGCAAAGGGAACAACACAGCTGACATAACAGGGAATGTTCTTCCACTAAGAGGTTAAATCACAATGCTTGGCATGCTTTTGTTCTCACTTCATTATTTAACATGGTGATGCAGAATGTTCAAATACATCTTACAGGACAATTACTTTCCACAGTAGACTTTTTTGGTTAATCCTTGCTATGTCCTCAGGTTTTAGGTTTTCAGAGCTGTCACAGACTGATCAACAGTTGTTCTTACAACACTGAAGTCTCTGTCTCCCTACTATTTTATTTATCTGTCTCTTCTCTTTCATTATGAGCAACTGGATATGCTTTATTTCATGACGAGCAGCTGGATATCCCATATTAGCCTCATAGATATATACTTATTCTCCACAATGGGAATCCAGTTGTCCTTTGACTGTTGATGATGTCGTTCCTCAGCCAACCTTAATTCATTCATCCTTCCTTCTGGTGGTCACAATCCTTTTGCTTGACAAGGTTGTTTGTTAGTCGCCCTCTGCTGTCCACTTTCATGTATTGCAATGTTATTTACTTTATTTTTTTATTTACAGATCTGTGGGAAAGCCAAAGGAGACTACTGTAGTATGTCCAGACTAACAATTGAAGCTTCATAGATTTAAGTCCGCAACACATATGCCACAAATTGCCTATATGATCTGTATGACAGCTAACATAGATCATATGTCTGTTGCCTTTGCACGTGGATTAATTTCTTGACCCAAGAGTTATTTTAAAAGGAATGTCAGGTAAACACAAATATATACTGTCTTACTGTTGAGTTAGTAGTGCAAGATGTTTATGAATCATTCCTCCACTTGACTGGGGCTCAGTAAGCAAATTAAATAAATCAGAAACAAAACAACTATCCATCAACTATCTACTAAAACACCATTTCAATATGTCTTCTGCTATCCACCTGAAGTCAGGTCAGAGAACTATTTTTTAAGCATCATATCTTCATAACAATTAAGGTTGCAACATTAAGGCCATCCCTCTGGGTTTAATCCATGTATTCATTTATCTGAGTTCAATTATCACTAAACTCAGTTTTATTTACCACAAAGTCACATGCATAGAATTGCAGTGTACAAGATAATTAAGAGCCCCAAGCCTGCTATTTCCAGGGAAGCAATAGTGTTCTGTGAATAGAGGTTGCATATTGGAGTATATTTCGTTGCTGTAGTTGTAGTGAACATTTGTCTTTCAAATCTAACTCACTGAAATCAGGTTAAATTGCAGAGCTTCGATCTAACTTTCTGTGACAGCTGACAAACGAAACTTCCTTCCAGTAGTTGTACTACCATCCATTCTTTTTGCCTGGAACAGTTAGGTTTTTCAGCTACTTTACTTGCATTTCTAATTCAGTTATTCTTCTGAAATTTATTCAAAGGATTTATGCTTATGAAATTATAATATAATGCTGCCTCTATGCCAATGAGCTGCAGGCAAAGAAAATAATTTTCTTCAATTTACAGTTATGAGGCTGGAAGAAAATGATGCCTTCTTATCACCTCTTCTTCTTTGTATGTCTTTTTTCTTTTTCAGTCTTCAGAAAGCAGGAACTGATGATGAATTCTTAAGCAGATCACACTGATAATTGTATTTCAGGACTGTCATTTCAGAGAAGACTGTCCACAGAGGTGTCGCAGTTCACTTGAGCTATTTGTGTCACTGCTTTATTCTACAGCTGAGATAATAATAATAATAATAATAATAATAATAATAATAATAATAATAATAATAATAATAATAATAATAATAA
>JANHFL010004972.1:193076-227571 GCA_032468155.1 Oxyrhabdium leporinum
CTCTCTCTCTCTCTCTCTCTCTCTCTCTCTCTCTCTCTCTCTCCCTCCCTCCCTCCTTCCCTCCCCCTCTTTCCCTCTCTCTCTCCCTCCCTCTCCCTTCCCCCCCTCTCCCTTTCCTTCATCCTCTCTCTCTCATAGATTGTAGTGAAATTTAACAAGAAAAATACACATTGGTAATACAATAAAAACATATCATGTCTATTGAGATTCTCAATCATCCAGGTCATCCAGTTCGTGAAAGGTAGTTCAGTAGTTCCAAGAAAGTTTTACACCCATTTGTACTATTCAAGTAACCCCAAGGGTGCAGCTAAACCTTCAAGTGGTCTCAACAACCCACGGAAAGAGTTCTAACTAATGGATGACTGCAAGGAATATAAATGCTTCCATTCTCCACCGTTCAGTCAGAACTGAAGAAGTTTCTTGAATGAGAAGCAAAATGTCTTAAAGGAAAAACGAAGTCCTATTGCCTTTTGAAAAAAAAAGCACCTTTGGGATATCATGAATTAATTAAAAATGACTGAAAAAGGAAATATTCATGTAATATGAACTAAATATATAACTAGCTCGATCCTTTAACATACTGTAGTATTGAATCTATGTAGAAACAAACTTTTTTCATCTAATTACTTCAAAATCATCGAAGAATACATCTCTTATATTACTCTGTGCAAGCTGGTGTTTTATTTTCACTTACATAACGTCATTCTCTTAACTGAACTCTAAGCTTGACAGAGCCAGAATTCTTCATAGAATGTAAAAATATGGTTTTATTAACACAATATTACTTATTCTATACTTTTGGGGTATAATTCAGCAGCACATTCACATTCGCTATATAGTTTAAGACTATGTAGTCCAATTCCTTTTTCTGCAGAACATATAGCATATTTTACCAATATTAACCATTATATTTTTAGTGCTGTGTAGATGATGCTGTCTGTTGTCTGATGCTAGATGACAATCAGTTTCCTTCCTCTCCAATACAACCACACCCCAGAAATTTCATCAATGCTGCGTTGTTATAGAAACTCATCCAAGAACTGACACCCCTTCAGGTCTCTATTTAAGGCTTTCTTCCAGCCTCATTTTCAGCTATTTGCTTTAATGACATGTCTTATTGATTCCAATGCTCCCTTTAACTGAAAGTCAAAAGAATGCTACTGAGAACAGAAAAAATGCAAACCCTGGTCCTTCAACATTGTCATTACAATCTGGAGTTTACTGTAGACACCAGAGTATTGCCATTCGATCTGACCTGCCTCTAGGATTCTAAGAGTGCACTGGTCAGGTTTTCCAAGCTATCTCACCCTCTGTAAACACCCCCCCCCCAATCAAATGCCATACAGCCCACTCAATAGCACATACAATAGTTCTCTGCCATCTCCACTACCAATTCACTATATCTGTCTACAATTACCAACTACATTCTGCCAATCTATTTATGTTGATATTTTTATTTTGAGGCATCTTACCCCAAGGCTAAAAAAAAATATATCCTGTTTGCATCTTCCTTTTTTTGTAAATCTTATTTACAAGAGCGATGGTGATGCAGCAGTTAAAATGCAGTACTGCAGGATACTTCTGCTGACTGCTGGCTGCCTGCAATTTGGCAGGAACATTAGTGAATGAGGCAATTCAACCCCCAAACTTTATTTATATCTAGAAGCTAGATGCCCATTATACAGATAGTCCTCGACTTACAACAATTCATTTAGTGACCATTCAAGGTTGCAATAGCACTGGGGGGAAAAATGACTTCTGACTGTTTTTCACAGCATCCCCATGGTCACATGTTCAAAATTCAGATGCTTGGCAAGTGACTCATATTTATGACAGTTGCAGTGTCCCAGGGTTGTATAATCACCTTTTGTAGCCTTCTGACAAGTAAAGTCAAAGCCACATGTGTTACTAATTGAACCACTGCAATGATTCACTTAACAACTGTGGCAAGAAAGGTAATAAAATGGGGCAAAGTTCACTTAACAATTGTTTTGCTTAGCAACAGAAATGTTGGGCTCAATTGAGGTTGTAAGTTGAGGGCTACCTGTACAGTAGTAGGCCCTTTCATGTATTTTCAACCACACACAGTGAATGTCTAGTTCTGATTTTTTAAAAAATATCTTCCATATTAATAATAATGTAATTTATTGCTGGCAATGTAACTTTGCAGCAGAACAATAAGACTATGATTAAAATTCCACGTAAGATTAACTATGGAGCAATGGACTAATGCTTAATTCCTGGCAATAAACACAGTTATTTTTGGTCTTAGACAGAAAAAGAAAAAATATGCTTATATTTTGTATTCATATGCACAGAGATTATTAATCATTTTAATGCTCTTCTTTACCATGCATTTGGATCCAAAACCTTTTAAAAGGATTATTAAATTAATATGTTACATAATAATTATATAAGGAAATAATTAATTCATACTAGAATTTTGAAAAGTGTACATATATGTGTGGATATTTGTATGTGGATATACACAAATATTCACTTAGGAAGGAATACTCTACAAGTTCAGCAGTGCAGATATACAATTTAAAAGACAGTAAATTATTACCTCCAATGTTCTTCAGACTATTTAAGGCAGGGGTGTCAAATTGGCAGCCCCCGGGTAAGATGCATCACGTCAGGCCATGCCCACCCCAGCTCCACAAAGGCAAAATCCATTGTGATACATCACAATGTGTCATGTGACATGATTGAGTTTGACACCCATGATTTATGAGTTGGCAAAAAAATGAACATCTGTTGATTGGCTTTACAAACTTATTTTTCAACATTTAGTTTGTTCATTCAAGAAAAGTAAAAATAAGCTTTTTTTAAAAAAAGATGTGATTAAGTACAAGAAATATGACAACATTAATTATGCAGATGAAGCATCATATTTCTTGACCATACGATAAATAAAAAGAACATTTTATTCAAAAATGCCATTGAGCTGATAAGAAATTTTGTATTTTATTTGAATTATTAACAAGACTGTCCCATTCTAAAGCAAATTTTAGATGTTTGTTTTTTTTTTAATGGAAAATTACAGTTATAAGAGAAATCAACATAATTTTGTAGAATAGCAGGAAAACTGCTTATCTTTTTAATAATTTGTTCATTATTGAAACATTGGGTATAGAAGAGCATCTTAATACTGTTTGATTATTTGATGTTTTATGAATAGCTGGACTACACTGAAGAAGTGACAAATTCAGATGGACAATAGTGGTCTTCAAACAGAACACTATGCTACCAAATTCACAACCTTAATGTAGAAAAAAGCAAATCTCCCTGTTAATCTTGGTTAAAGAATCACAATAAGCAGTGATTGCAATTTTCTAGGAAACTACATATGACCAAAAAATACATTCAGAATATGTACACCTGAAAAATTTCCTGACATGTTAGAACAATTTGCCTCTAGAAGTTGTAGGTGTTCCAACACTGGAGGTTTTTAAGAAGAGATTGGACAACCATTTGTCTAAAATTACAATTAGAATAACAGAGTTGGAAGGGATCTTGGAGGTCTTCTAATCCAACCCCCTGCTTAGGCAGGAAACCCTATAGCATTTTAGACAAATGGTTATCCAATCTCTTCTTAAAAACTTCCTGTGTTGTAGCATTTACACCTTCTGGAGGCACATTGTTCCACTGATTAATTATTCTGTCAGGAAATTTCTCCTTAATGGTACAGGGTTTCCTGCGTGAGCAGGGTGCTGGACTAAAGGCCCCCAAGGTCCCTTACAACTTTGTCATTCTGTTATTCTGAATGATTTTGCAGAAAAAAAAAATCCACATGAAATACTATAGTTCGGGAAATATTTTCATGAGCAGGGGCCTGTTCTACAATTTTCCTTGTTGCATTTTATTATTTTATTTTATGTTCATCGGTTGATTTTCTTTTATAAAGCACTTTTTAATTTTTTAAGGAAGTAGTGTATAGGTATTTGAAATAAATAAATAATGACCATCTCTGTACTTTAGGGCAGCCTCCAAAATTAGCATTTGATGAAGGCCGAACAGATAATGCTAGAGGGGACTTGCGTATCTTCATTTATTTGCTAACATAGACCATTGTTTCCTTTGCTGCTGACTACTGCACTGAGTGGATAAAGTCTTTCCTGTGCCTTTGTTCTAATTATTACATTTTGTTTTTAAACATTTTGAAAAAGGAGGGGAAAGAGGGGGAGAAGGAAAAACAAAGAACAAACTAGATGAAGTAGATAAATAGGTAACATATACACACCATAGTATTAGGTTAAAATGTTCAAGATTTCATTGATTAGCTTCAGTAAATAACTGTATAATTTTAAAAACTATTAATCTTTGTTAAGATACAAGCAATATATGCCTATCTATGATAGTTGTCAATAAATCATAAATAATTAAATTGAGGTTAAGAATTATAGTCATCTGTCTGAACAATAAACATTTTCTATTAAGAGAAACATGCATTTTGGATGTAGTACAAGCCCTTATGTAGAATTATAATTCAAAAATGGTTTCCGTGTTCAGTCAGCTTTACTTCAATGGCTGCATTTTAAGTGATGCTTGATATGCTGAGGAGGTGTTTAGGGAGACAGATGGGAAACAGAAATCCAGTTGCCAGGATCAGAAGCCAAATGTCAGACATACCAAAGGAAGATGGGCATTGACACCAGCTCCTTCATGCTCTCAAAGAGCTAAGCCATCTTGCAAGGTATAAAGGAATGTAGAACTGACTTTGGCTCTAAAGAAAGTAAGAGAACTACTATATAGGGGATTTCAGAAAAAAGAGAGATTAGTCCTGAGAAAGTGGAAAGGGTGAGAAAGAAGCTTGAAACAATTCCATCTTAATTTGGTTTACTGTAAAGTGGGACTGTGAAAAACTTGGACAGGCTTCCAAGATTCTATTGTTTTACTTTGCTACTGTCAGACTTGCCCCAGTCCGATTCCTTAAGAAAGAAAGACCCTCGACTCCATTTAGTTGAAATGATAGATTCTTTTACTAAAAATATAGAACTGCTAGAACTGAATTTCTAGCACACGAAAGCATACAGACTTTTCCCATTGATCCATCCCACCTCTCTTATCCAGACCAATGCCATCCAATGTGCTGGCATCCAGGTGTTTTGGGAACATCCGGTTTTTGGAGCAATCAGCATTCTTTTCCTAGCTTCTCCAGTATCTCGGTGTCCTTGAAGGCTGACCTGATCTGGTTCAAAGCATCCTGATCTTCCTCTATTATCATTTCCCCCTCCCTATTTCCCATCACATACTAACACAGGTTTGTTACCCATTTATTCATTGCCCCCAGCCTTTGATTGCAGGATGTCAGGCACCAAACCAAAGATGACAGACCTGACAACTGCAATCAAGGACCTTTTGAATATCAGGGATGTCCACAAGGCATAGTTCAAAGGAGTCAATTGTTTTATGGGCAACACCACTGCCTTGTCTTTTTAAACTCTGTCCTGTGGACATTCCCTGATGCCAGTAATAGAAGTTTAAGTCCTTTAGCCTTTCCTTCTCCAACAGGCAAGAGGGAATTCATGCCTTATTCTAAAGAAACAGCAGGTTTCTCCCTTGGAGTCTAGTAATTCAAGATACAATATATGGGGCACGATTTTTTTTTTTTTTAAATAGCATGTTTCTACTTTATAGTAGCTTTGGCAAAGAGATGAACAGTTGTAGACATGATTGGAGAAAGCAACTTTTTAATTTTATTTTTTATTTCCAAAATTAAAATAAAAAATAAAGAAAAAAGGGAAGAAACAAACTAACAACCATCTGAGATTAATAATAAAAATGAAAAACCAAGTGTACAAAAAACAAATAATGAATACATCGTTCACACTGACATTGAACAAAAAACGTCTACCCTGGCTGAATGCTGAGAAGACCATTTCTTCATTTTTTCCCCTCCCCACTGGGGTGTGATTGCTGCCCCTTTAAAATGAAAGAAAAACACAGAACTATGTGTAGGGGGAGGGTTGGTCTGCCTGTGCAACCACATGCTCACTCATTGCTAATAGCATGGCTGGGGAGGACTTTGTAACATGTTAAATTCAGCCCTTTCAAAAGACCTCATTTGGCCACTGCAGGTAGTAATAATGTGTTGCAAAAACGAAACAAAACTTGACACTTTGTGAGTTAACCAGCTCCACAAGGTAATCCACTCTACTGATTTCCATTGGGAGGCAGGGAGCAGAGTTACACAGGAAAACACTGCAGAGCAAGTCCAGGTAGAAAGCTGAAGCAGACTATAATCACAGTGCAGTTTATCAAGGAGAGACTGAAGTAGGTATGAACATTGCAATTCAAGTCAGCCATTCTACATAAATCTAGGTGAGACTTCTCCCTCCTGGAAAAGTCCTTCCCTCCCGCTGTCTTGGAACAGACTCAAACACAGATGGTTATTATTTTATATTTTATTTTATTTCCTGCATTTATTATTTTTACTAACAACTTAAGATGGCTAACATATCCAATGTGTTTTCATCCCCTTATTTTCCCCACAACAACACTCTGAGTCTGTAGAGATTCTCAGTCCTCCAGATCATGGTTGTCCCAAAGGTGCTTTTTCAGGAGGCAACTGGACTTTCTTGTTTTTTCTTTTAAAGACATTTCACTTTTCATCCAAGAAGCTTCTTCAGCTCTGACAGTTTTCAAAGAAAAAAACAAGAAAGTCCAGTTGCCTTCTGAAAAAGCACCTTTGGGGCAACCATGACCTGGAGGACTGAGAATCTCTACAGACTTTTAGCTATACAATTTGGGATCAACACCCTTTGAATGGTGTGGGAGTAGGAATGGATTTCCAGAAAAAAAATGCAGACTACAGGAACCAGGAGCACTACTCAGGTGACCCTGAGGACACAAGTAAACCTCCAAGTGCTTCAACTACCCTCTAAAAGGATGCAAATGACCAGCTGTCTGCAAGGAATATAAATCCTTCTATTCCCCACTATCCTGTCAGAGCTGAAGAAGCTTCTTATGTAAGAAGCGAAATGTCTTCAAAGAAAAACAAGAAAGTCCAGTTGCTTCCTTAAAGCACCTTTGGGACAAAACACTGTAAGTTGAACTAAGTGAATGGCCCAAGGTTCCCCAGCTGGCTTTCATGGCCAAGGTGGGACTTGAACTCATGGTCCCCTGCTTTCTGTTCTGGGGACCTTGGGTCGTTCACTCAACCTCAACCACTAGACCAAACTGGCTCTCTTTAGTTAGTACCGGAGTTTTACTTCCTGATCAATTTTTTTCTTTTTTTATAAAAGAAAACATGATCAGGTTCCATGGCTTTAAAAAGTCTTAAAACCCCATATTAGCAGAGTCACAAAGTGTTCTCCAAACATAGGATGGGTTAAAACTGGCACACCAACTTGGAGGAAAATTCCAGTAGAGTCTCCCTGTGTTCACACACATATGAATACATGTGGTTTGTGGTATATATATGTATACAAACTGGTATGGCCACTGTCTCACTATTGTGTCATATGCTCATTTGCTGATTTAAGGAGAACCTTAAATCTAGGTTTATGATTTAAACCTAAGATTAAGAACGTAGCACAACATCATATGCGAGAAGCATGTTTTTTGTTTTCTAAAATATATCTGCCCAACAGATATTCCATTCTTCCTATGGGATCAGAGGACGGTATCACTGACAAGAGGATTTTATAAAAGACTATGATTGCTGCCAGAAAAAATGAGCCTCAAACTGCTTTAATCAACTAAAATCAAGAATGTTTGGTCAAGTGCCATGACAATACCATTTCCATTTCTCTTTAGTTAGTTTTTTTGGGGAAAAATGTCCACACATATATCATCTGATATTATAACATATTCCCTAAAGCTTTGAAAAGTTGCTGGAGTATGGCAATATTATCTCGAGCCTCTCTAACATTTTGTAAATGAGCCAAGTATAAAATATTCATTTCAAAACACCCAGTGTTTGGCAAGAATTTAAGTTGATGAAAGAAGTGAGAAGAAAAGCATCAGTCACTCAACAGTGGTGAAACTTTTTAATCAAGGCTGTAATTCCAAATTACACATTATCCACGATAGATCGGGAGTTTTAAAATATTAATTGGGAATAAGAAAACAGTCTTGAAAAGTTTCTACCACTTACATTTTGGCTTAGTTGGGGAATTTTTCAACTATGTTATGCAGGTAGATCTCGCTTAATAACTGCCCTGTTTAGTGACTGTTCAAAGTTACGAGGGCATTGAAAAAAAAGTGTATTTATTTATTTGATTTTTATCCCACCTTTATTATTGTTTATAATGCCCCTCAAGGCAGAGAACATACCTAATACTCATTCTTCCTTCTATTTTCCCCACAACAACAACCCTGTGAGGTGGGTTGCTTGAAAGCAGTGACTGGCTCAGTCACCCATTGTTGTGGCCCGCCAGTGGCCAGTAGAGCTGGCGACAGACTCGGACAATGAGGAGGTTGGGGAGGAACATGGGCCTGGAGTCCTGGAGTCTGGGGAAGGCTCTGATGAGTGCTCTGTGTCAGAGGCAGAGATGGGGCCAAGGCAGTCCGACAGTTATCAGCTACCTTTGGAGTCAGAGATCAGTGGGGCAAAATAACAGCTGGAGCCTGTTCCCGATGTGCGCATGCACAGAGCTGTCAGGAGAAGGGAGCAAGTAAGGAACAGGGGTTGACTCGGGAGTAAAAACAAAAGTGGATGCTGAAGGGCCCCTCCCATAGGTAAAGAGGAGTGAAAGGGGAGTGGTGTTTACAGGAGACAATTAGTTCATTTAATTAGTGTGAAGATTTGTTCATGACTATCAGAGATTCCTGGACAAGTGTTTCCTTGTACAGCATTGCGCTTGGAAGCTATTGGCCTGGCAACCTTCCAAGTCTGATAAGGTCTGTGGTTGCAATTCACTATTTGCCGGGACTTTGCTGGACGTGAATGCTAGGAATTCACATTAGCCAAATGAAAAGGGCTTTTGTCAGGACAAGGAGTCTGTTTCATGATTTTGTGAAGCCTGGATCAGAACAGTCATCTGGTTTTTCAATGCCTAAGGCGGGACTAATTTAAATTCATGGTCTCAGGGTTCCTAGGTCAGCATCCTAACCACTAGACCAAACTGGCTCTGTGAGCCAGTCCTATGGCCAGACTATGTCTGGTCCTCATACTTATAACTGTTGCAGCCTCCCCACAATCATGTAAATGACATTCAGATGCTTCATAGCCAGCAGGAATTTACAATCACCACAGCGCCCTACATTCACATGGTTTTCATTTGCGTGTTTCAGAACCAGTTTCGAACAAGTAGAGTCAACGGAGAAACTGGCAATAAAATCACAAGTCATGGCCACATAATATCTCACTTAATGACCTGCAATTGCTTGCTGAATAATTGAACCAGAATTGAGACCATAAGCTGACTGTGGTCATGTGATGTTTCACTTAATGATGGAGTCAATGGCCCCAATTGTCAATCAGTGAGGAGTTTCTGGTTCCTTGCTAAACTATGGACACCTTGTATTGTACATTAAGGAAGAAGTAAAAAATATCATTACAAAGGAAGATATCACACTTTTTTTTTACCCCTTTCACTATTTTTCATCCTAACTTGAAATGCCATCTGTTTATGATCACATTAAATTGTTGTTGTTTTTTTGGTAAAATCTTGCTTCTTGTGAAAAGGCTTACAAGCATCTAGCTAAGAGATTTAGGCTTCCTCTTTTGAGTTCTAAGGCAGCAAAAACAAAGCAGTTTTACGCTAGTCAGCATGTTGGTATCTGAACATATGATTGTCTGCTTTGATATCTTATTTTAAATGGAGTGTAAATTGTGATTGTGTTGTATGTTTTGAGTTGTTTGTTGCTGTGACGCCACCTGGCATTCACAAGATTGGCAACTACTTCCCAGACAAAACGTACACAAAATTCTCCATCTCCAATAGAAGCACATGGGAATTGGCACAGATACAATAAGCAGATGTCCCTAACTCCTTCCCTTTTTCTAGTTAATAAAAAAAATGTTCTTTTTTTAAAACCCAAGTTGGTGGATTTGAGGCTGGCGAGAGTGTGATTTAATATCTCCTTTCCTATTTAGAATTTGCAGGAGGCAGGATTTTCAAGGTAATAAATGGGCACAGAGGTAACATCCATTCCAAAACATTCTCTCTCTCTCTCTCTCTCTCTCTCTCTCTCTCTCTCTCTCTCTCTCTCCACACACACACACACATATATATATATACATATATACATATGTATACACACACACACACACACACACACACCACATACAGATATAGATATATAGATATAGATAATCCCTCTTCGTACTCGGCAGATTCTGTGTTTTTATGCAATTTATTAAACCCTTTGCAGGAGACTTTTTTTCCATATTTGTAGTAGGCCTACCATTTTTTATAATCTGCCCGGAATCTTATACTGTCCTTTCTAGTTTTCTCAAGAGAGATTATTTTTAGGTATTGTCTGTGAGCGGAGGGGTTTTGTTTGTTTGTTTGTTTGTTTGTGGCTTAGAGCTAATGTTGACTAGTCCTGCCTGGAATAGTCCTTGTAGTTTCTTGGCAGGATTTCAGACGTGGTTTGCCACTGCTTCCTTCCTAGGGCTGAGAGAAACTGACTGGCCCAAGGTCACCTAGTTGGCTTTATGCTCATGGTAAGATTAGAACTCAATGTTTCCTGTTTCTAACCCTTAACCAACACACTAGATAAAGGCCTCCCCCTGGAATGTAGCAATGGCAGCAGTAATACCAAATTCTACATCAAGGCAAGAGGTGGCTCAAGGATATGTAGGATCTGGAAAGGAGCTTGAGACTAGTTGGGTTCAGCCTTGGACTCGGTTTTGCTGCTACGTTTGCTATATGTATGCTGGGACTTTATTTTAGTATGAGGAGGGGAGACCGAAGATCTCATATGGTGAACATAACCAATCTTCAGTAGAATATGTGCTTAACTCATGATTGTTCCTGAGTGGGCTATAATTTACTTTCACATGTCATCTCCCACTTTCAAATGTGATCCTTTTTTTGCTGCTTTTCCAGTCCATGGGAGGTTAAAACAAGTGAATTTTGCATATCATTATTATGTGTAATCAAAAGCTTAAACAGTAAAAATACTATCTTTTGTTTCCTGCATGATATTTCACATGTGAGGAGTGAAGTAACTTAATCATGTATTATGCACAGTCCAATCTTTGGCAGCAGCTATGTAGGAGCAATTCTTTCAAATATACTGGGGTAGGTTTTTTTTCATTCTTACAAATAACTTACAAGCTAAATTGGAAGGCTAGCAGGCTTTTTGAAAGGGATTTCATTCCATTTGGAAGAAAACTCATAAGCTAAAACTGACTTTATAGTACAGGTAGTCCTCAACTTAACAACAGTTCATTTAGTGACTGTTCAAAGTTACGATGGCATTGAAAATAGTGACTTACGATCCTTTTTCATCATTTCATGACCATTGCAGCATTTCTATTGTCACATGATTAAAATTTAGATGCTTGGCAACTGGTTCATATTTCTGACGATTGCCGTGTCCTGGGGTCACGTTTTATGACCTTCTGACAAGCAAAGTCAGTGAGGAAGCCAGATTCATTTAACAACCATGTTACTAACTGAACAATTATAGCAATTCAATTAACAAATTTGGCAAGAAAGGTCATCAAATAGGGCAAAACTCATGTAACAAACATCTCGCTTAGCAACAGAACTTTTGGGCTTAATTGTGGTCATAAGTCGAGGAATTACCTGTATATAATTAGGGTATATAAATTAATATAAAAATGAAAAGGAGACCTGGAAGAATGTGATTGGAAGACTTTGACTATTAGTCCTTTCTCCAGAGGTCAGTTTTTTGTCCTTCTATGATGTTTCACCAAAGTAGAAAAAGGATAGTTATAGCTTAGATTATTTTCATATTCTTACTGTGCTCAATCCTGATTGATATACAGTACTTGCAAATATGCATGCCTATGGCTTAATATAGGAGTGGGTTTATATCACACAAAAGATCTAAAATTACTGGTGCATAACATCTTAGTACAAAGAGCACAGTCGGTGTAAAAGGGAAAGCCATTTCTTAAGAGGGAATTTTTTAGGCTGAAATATAGTATATTCATCCTGCCATCTGCTGGGACAAACAATTATGGCAACACAAGCAAATCTGCAGCTTCATAATCATAATCAAAACAATATTGCACGGCGTGGATGGGAACTTCTAAATTTAATTTAAATCAAATCAAATCAATTTTACTTTTTTCTTCCAGATCTATTTACTGTGGTGGTGTTGGTCAGCTCTCAGCTTTTCTTTCAAATATGTAATGTGACACACAGTTCGGTAAAAAGTTGTAGATCCATGTGCCATAAGTGGTCTAATCAGTAGTGTTGCAAAAATGGAAGGAAATTTGAGAAAATCATTTTCCAGTTTTCTTATCTTTCCAATTTCTCTTCCTTTTGAAATAAACACACATTTACTCTCTTGTTCTGTAGACCTTCACACCAGGCCTTGTTTGGTTTGGATTAATTAGATCAATTTCTAGACTGGATTAGAATTAGATAGGATTGGACTAGGACTGGGATTTTGTAGGCATTGAAATCTCCTGGATAAGATCAGTCTCTTGAGAAAGATTTAAGATTGTTTCCACAAGAGGTGTTTGTGCCATTCTGTATCAGCTCTATAATCTTGTTCACACTATTCCTTTGCTTTTACCCACTGAACCGGTTTATTTTCAACTCAGATGTAATTTGAAAAATGTTCTGAATATGTCCCAAAAGTGCTTTTTCAGGAGGCAACTGGACATTTCGCTTCTCATCCAAGAAGTTTCTTCAGCTCTGACAGGATAGTGGGGAATGGAAGGATTTATATTCCTTGCAGACAGCTGGTCATTTGCATCCTTTTAGAGCAAGAGTGTCAAACTCAAGGCCTGTGGACCGGATCAGGCCTGTGGGGTGCTTAAATCTGTCCAGCAGGGCCAGCCTGGAAATATGAAAGGACTGGCCCGTGGTACTTCTGCAGGCCAAAATAGGCCATGTGGAGGCCTTGGAAGGCCCCTGAGTGGCCAATTTTCAGTCTCCCCGGCCTCCAGCAGCACTCTGCCAGCCAAAAACAGGCCGTGTGGAGGCCTTGCAAGGCCCCCATTTTTGGCCTCCCTGGTCTCCAGCAGCATGCTGCCAGCCAAAAATGGGCCATGTGGAAGTCCTGCGAGGTCCCCATGTGGCCTGTTTTTGGCCTCCCTGGCCTCCAGCAGCACTTTGCCAGCCAAATATGGGCCATGCAGAGGCCTCACGGGGCCTCCATGCAGCCCATTTTTGTCCAGGAGAGTGCTGCAGGAGGCATCCAGCTCATCTTCCCCCCCATGCCAGCCCACAGAGGAGAACTACAATCTTTTGAAGACCAGTCATCAGCAAGGAATATAAATCCTTCCATTCCCCACTATCCTGTCAGAGCTGAAGAAGCTTCTTGGATGAGAAGAGAAACGTCTTCAAAAGAAAAAACTAGAAAGACCAGTTGCCTCCTGAAAAAGCACCTTTGAGACAGCCGTGACCTGGATGACTGAGAATCTCTACAGACTTTCAACTTATGACTGTTTTTCACAATTAAAACTGTTGTAGCATCCCCCTGGTCATGTAATAAAAATTCAGACACTTGGCAACTGGCATGAATTTATGACAGTTACAGTGTCCCAGGATCATGTGATCACTTTTTGTAACTTTCTGATAAGAAAAGTTAATGGGGAAGCCAGATTCATGTAACAACTGCGTTACTAACTTAACAACTGTAATGATTCCACAGGGAGCCATAGTGGCACAGTGGTTAGAAAGAGGTATTGCAGGCTAACTCACTGCTCACTGCCAGCAGCTCAATCCTGACCAGCTCATGGTTGACTCAACCTTCTGAGGTCGGTAAAATGAGGACTCAGATTGTTGGGGACAATATGCTGACTCCGTAAACCACTTAGAGAGGGCTGTAAAGCATTATGAAGTGGTATATAAGTCTAAGTGCTATTGTTATTCACTTAACAACTGTGGCAAAAAAGATCATAAGATCGGGCAAAACTCGCTTAACGACTGTTTTTCTTAGCAATGGAAATTTTGGGCTCAATTGTGGTCCTAAGTGGAGAGTCCTCCTATATTGAAATATTGATTGCAATTATTAGTAGGCTGAGAGTCTGAAACTTGCCATTGGATTTTTCTGTGAAGCTATGTTTAAAGACACATGAGTTAAATAAGGATAGCATTTCTAATTACTTTAATGCTAAGTAAAATATTGTCAGTGACTTGTCTGATTAAAGGAGTTCATCTTTTCGTTACTTTTTTTGAAACTAACATTAAATTGATAACCTGACAGAATGAATTCTTTTGAAGAATAAATTACAAAAGAAACATTTGATGAAATCATTCAAACTATTGTAACATTAGTGAGTTCTTTAATATCAGGAGTGATAACCTTATGAAAAGCAAAACTTAGTGCTATGGAAAAGTCTGTATCATTCAGTGAAAATATAAGAGGAAAGAAATGTAATTATACTCTTTCATTCTGGATTTATTATATGCTGTTGTGGGTGATGATGAAAATAATGATGATAAAACAATGCATGAAAAATGCAATAAATGAAAATGCCAGAAGTCTTCTTATAAGACACTTCTAAGGTCCTTTTGCCTTCCTCTTTCTGGACTGAGGATAAGATCAGAAAATACAGGCAAGGTTATTTTATTTTACTCCTGGGAAATTGTCAGTGAGGAAAAAAGTATTAATTATATTGCTTATTTCATGCCGGGAACCATGAGCGATGATTCCCTATTTTACTGTACTAAATAAATGAGAAGAATCCTGACCTGCACTACTGTAAAGTATTCTAATAGCAATAGCACTTAGACTTATATACCGCTTTACAGTGCTTTACAACCCTCTCTAAGCGGTTGACAGAATGAGCCTATTGCCTCCAACAATTGGGGTCATTTTACCCAGCTCAGAAGGATGGAAAGCAGTGTCAACCTTGAGCCTGGTGAGATTCGAACTGGCAAATTTCAGGCAGCTGGCAGTCAGCAGCACTGCACTCTAACCACTGTGCCACCTCGGCTCCTAATAATAATCTAAACCTGGCCGCTTACTGTGTAGAAGCCACCAATTCTATTTCAGTGAAGGGCTTCAACATCGCCATAATACAAGTAGTCCTCAACTTTGAACCACAATTGAGCCCAAAATTTCTGTTGCTAAGTAGGACATTTTTAAGTGTACTTTGTCCCATTTTATGACCTTTCTTGCCACAGTTGTTAAGATAATCACTGCAGCTGGTTACTAATGCAGTCGCTAAATGAATCTAGCTTCCCTGTTGACTTTGCTTGTCAGAAGGTTGCAAAAGGTGCTCATATGAAACTGAAACCGTCATAAATATGAAACAGTTGCCAAGCATCCCAATTTTGATCATGTGACCATGGAGATGCTGCAACAGTCGTGTGAAAACGGTTCATAAGTCACTTTTTTCAGTACCGTTGTAACCCTGAGCGCTCACTAAATGAACTGTTGTAAGTCAAGGACTACCAGTAGCGTGCTACTTAGACCACACTTGGGAGTTCTAAAAAAAGGATTCTGGAAACCAGGCTCAGTGAGTTAGATGGAATTGGGCATGTTTAGCTTGCAAAAATAAAGTCTGGTCAAAGATCTCACAATGATACAAAATGGCACAGACCTGATTTCTGCTGAACTTGGGAGCAGGACAAGGAGCAATAGATTAGAATTAGAAGAAGGAAGACTCCTGATTATTAGGAGGTATTTCCTCATAAGAATTGTTGAATTGTGAAACAATGGTGGTCTTCCCCTGCTGGAGGTTTTCAAATAGGGATAGCATAGCCATCTGTCAGTGAAGATTTCACAGACTGCAATATTAAGATCTCTTCCAATTCACATTTGATGATACTAAATATTTTTTCTTTTACTTGGCTACTTATAACTATCTTTTTTAAAATATTAGCATTTAAGATCAAATGAAGATAGCAATAGCAAAAATATTTAAGACGCGTATATTGCTTCATAGTGCTTTATAGCACTCTCTAAGCGGTTTACAGAATCAGCATATGTTTCAAGATGCTGACATTTTTACACTGTGATGGTTTCGACAGATTGTGGATGAAGAATTTCAACAAAAGAAAGCTGTAAAATTTGGCCTGGTGTGTCATGATGCACCAAACCCAACACCTTGGATGGATTTATATTTCTGCTCTTGGTTATTTGATCTCTGTGTCAGGCAAACTTTAAGTGGGAGCATTGCTTGACATATAATTGGTGATTAAATGCTGGTAATAGTGATCTATTGTCATTTATCTTAAAGTAGGGGTCCTTGAATCAGGATTTGTATATAGATTGTCTAGAATTCAAGAAACAAATTCATGTTTTTCCACAACTGTAGTTCCACAATAATGTAATATGAAGTACAGAATGTAGGGGAGATATAGAAAAGCTGTAAGAGGTCCATCTAAATACATTCTTTCCTACTTTAAATGGGATCTAGGATTTAACAAAGAAGAAAAGCAGTGTAAAGTTTCTGGTCCCCCTTCCTTTGAAGAATTGTTTCAACAATTTCAGACATTGGTTAGTGAACTAGGGATGACCAGGACAATTTACAATATCTATTTGTTTACATACTATGTATACGGACATTTCATGTACATGTATTGAGGTATTATGTATATGTGTGCTATTTGTTACTTTATATTCTCATAATGTTGGCTAAGGACCAACGAGTAGCATTTTCTTTTGGTTTGTGGATGAATGGATTAAATCAGATTTTCAACTTGCAGCACATGGCCTGCCTGAGGCGTCTTGAAATTACTCAGATTTGTTCTGCATATTATGTGTTTCTATATCCAAGTCCTACACACATTTCCTGTGTACGCTGTTTCCCACTGAATGAATCCCTTAGGGTATATGTTTTAAGGAAACATGTAAGAAGTCTGTCCATAAAACTTTATCATGTCCCTAGTAGGATGGTGCATACAGCTTCATAATATCAATGGTGTGATTCTTAAGACTTATGTACTTGATTTGACTCAGTTTCATAATAAATGACAGCATTCCTGGAATGACTTGGGTAATTTTTTTCCTGACCTCAGTAAGTGGCATGTTTATGATTGTTTATGATCATTTATTTTAAACAGCAATAATGCTTTAAATAAAATACTTTGGGGTGCAAGAGTGTTTTGGACTGGTGCGTAATAGATGACTATTACAGTTCCCATGTTCTTCCTATTGTTTTATGTAGGATGATCTCACTGCAAAACTTCATATATGTTCTGTTTGTAGGTAACACAATTAATCAATAAATTTGTAAAGGAATATCAGCCTATTACATTGTCTTATTTGTAAATACATCTAGTACATTGGTAAGCCCTTTCCCAAACATCTATGTAACTGAGCAAATCAATTACATAGCAAATCTAGAATTAGACTTCCATTAAAACTAAATATTTGGCTATAAGCCTGTAGTAATTGTTTTATTTTTTCACAGAATAATCAGAGTATGAATAGAGCAAAGGATCTGAAAAGGCAACTTAAATATTAAATGGGGGCAGGCAGTGCGGTGCGGGGCTAAGGGACAATTGGCAAAATTTAACCAGTGAAAATTATTTAACTGTATTACTTGGACTTTTTTCTGAACCCAAGCGAAGACAAACATTGGTGGGAATGGTACAATCCATGGAGTAATATATCTGTTTCCAGAGACTCTTTAATACTAGAACAATTTTAATGGCATTGAATTATGCTAAATCTAATTAGTCTCAAACAAGCATTTCATTCTGTTCGTGCCTTTCCATAAAGCTGCTCCAAAAGCTATTGTATTAAATCTCAAACTTTTCCTCAGATGAATAGCATGTAATACAGAATGCTATGCAAATTATTTTCATTACTGTAAAGCGTCTTTACAAAAATGCCATTTTTAATCACTTACAAAGTATATGTTATGATTAAGTGAAAAACCATTATGACCAAAAGTATGGAATATGATATATGGACATGGAGGCACTTTGTTACCTGTGTTGGATTTGTGTTTGCTATGCTACAACCGCATGGAAAAGAATTAGGGCTATACAAAAGGTTTGAGATTTAGAGATTTAATATGAAGGGGATTTAGTTACATCTCCAAATCAAGTTGATTTTCTGAATGAGATTGATATACTGATCAGATCATTGAGGTGAACTGTATTCAGAAACTCAAATAATGATTTTGAACCAAAACACTCAATTTAATTGCAATCTGGACATTGCTACTTAGTGACTATGGGCAATATACTAAGCTACCTATTTTTAATTTTGTATATATAATTCATTGATCATGGTATAATTTTTTTAATAACCTGATTTGACTTGGTGACTAAGTCACTGTGCTTCAACAGGTCAAAAAGGACCCCTCAATTTAAATGTTAGCCCCCATGGCATGCTATGAAATCCCATATGATTACAATTTGTTCATCATGCCTTTTATTCTTGAGACCATGGAGGATCTCCAAGTATCATATCCATGCATGTGAAACCCATCTTTGTGATACCTGATTCAGGTAAAGTCCTGAATGTTAATTGGGGTCAAACCAATTAATTGATTGGATGAGGACTATGAGAAATAAAATGAATAAACAGTCTGTGAGTTGTTTTTATGTCCAGAAGATGATCTATTTTTGATGGAGCTGCAAATGAACCAATTCATAATACTGAAGTTGAGTATTCCTTGATTCAGTTTTGTCAGAACCTCTAATGGCCTAGTCAAGAAATACATTTTCACTACCTATGGTTAGTATGTGGACTAGATATTTGGCTCCTCCTGAATATGGGTAGCTTGTTCATAAAGATAAATGCTCTAGTAATGTTCAGATTCCATAATCATACTAACTCCTTTTAAAACTGCTTCTTTGAATACTCTTCAAAGATCAAACTCAAAATTCAAATTTAAATATAATTGCCGAAATTTGGGACTATGTAAAAATATTGCCATTGTGCTTACATCAGCTTTAAATGCAGGGCGGCGGGATCCATGTTGTAGTGCTTACTTCTAGAAGTCAATCAAACTCAAATCTAGCATCTGTGTCTACCACACAGTATTATATACATCTATGCTAAGTTAAACAAGACATGCTTGCCTATGTCACCTCTAGCAAGTGCCTTAACTGTATCCTTCACTTGAGACTGATCTTTTTTCATTGTTGAGGGGGGAAAATTATCCTACTTTTGGCTTCTTAAAATGTAATATCTGAGTATTTCATTCTGTATTTCACACCATCTTATTTTGATCTTTATTTTGAACTTATTTTATCTTTCAAGTTTAATATTTTAATACAGTTGTCAGAATCCATCCTAGATATAAAGTAATTAAATAGATAAACAATAAATAAATATAAGTCAAAGACAAGCTTACATTTCTTAGTTACTTTACAGGATGACAATCCAGAGAACTGGCATAGATAACTACTATTGGACTGCATATGCTGTAGATTAAAAACTTGAGGTAATTTATGATTGCTGCAGAGAACGAAATGAAAGAAAAGCAATTGTTTAACAGAGTCATTTTATAAACTATTTGGATTAAAGCAATAAATTACTGTTCTTATAAGTAAAATGAATAGTTCCATTGTCAGACTTTTCCTAAGTTATGTATCTTATATTATTTCATTTATTCATTTGTTCTTGGAACTCATGCCCCTGATATGCTGAGACTATTTTGAGACTACATTAGAGGCCATTATCTCAGCAAGTAGGTATAAACTTCCAAGCCTGCATACTTAAGGTATTGCTGTTCAATGAAACTTGTTTCTTCACATGATAGCGCTTTAGTACCTACAAACCATTTGACTCATTAAGAGCCCAATTCCTTGAGGAAGTTTTTTTTTTTAATTTGGAAGTGAGCACGGGCCAATTTGGATGCACAGACTACACTAATTAAGCTTTTACTCTTAGCTGCTACACAGCCATTCCTCACATTAATGCACACCCACAGAAAAACTATTTGGTTACAATAATCCCTATTGGATTTTATATATATGGCAAGGAAAACAAATCATTCAATTCCCTCTTCGCATTGTTCTGTTTCAGATTTTATTTGCTTGATATTTGCATTTGAGTACCTTTAGTGACTGTTCGAATTTATAATGGCACTTAAGCGACATGAGCGTTTTTCACACATATGACTGTTGTCGCCTACCTGTGGTCACCTGATCAAAATTGAGGTGCTTGGCAAGTGGCTCACATTTATGATGGTGGCAGTGTCCCAGGGTCAAGTTTCGCAAACTCCCGACAAGCAAAGTCAATGGGGAAACCAGATTCACTTAACAAACATGTTACTAACCTAACAGCTACATTGATTCACTTAAGAATCATGGCAAGAAAAATAATAAAATGGGCCAAAATCCACTTAACAACTTTTTCACTTAGCAACAGATAATTTGGGTTCAATTGTGGTCCTAAGTTGAGGACTACCTGTATTATATTTTATTTTGTATAAATTTTGCTGCCACCTTGAATGCTACTTGTTTAGTGTCAGGCGTAAACATTTTTTTAAAAAGAAACAACTATTTGTGGATCGAAAGATAGAGAAAAACAAGCTCGCTGAAACAGTATTCTATAAGTCCTGCTCTTTTCTGAATCAAGCCTCAAATCTACAGTTAAAGGGTTAAACACTATGCAGGTACAGTTCTTATAGCAACTGTAAATGTTACTGAAATAAAATCAGAAACAGGAAATCTAAAAAAAAATAAAAATCTTCCCCAAGGCAGGCATCTGTCTTAGATGATGTAATTTGTCAACTTTCCAGCATCTTGTGGACCTGAACACAAAAAGTTCTACACTAAACAAAGAACATTACATGTTTATTAGCTAAAATGTTCCTGAAGTACTTAACACAGAGTTTTCATTTAATAAGCAGCAATTACTTGCAACTGTGCAATATATAAACATTAATTTTGGGTAACTAATAACTATTTCAAGACATTCTAGTCGGGTTTTGATAGAATTTTGTATCAGATGACAGAGCAGAAATTTTAAACAAGGTTGTCATTTTGCCTGTTAAATTGTCCAAAACTGAGTTGTTTACTATGCTAAGAAAAGCCCCAAAGTGTTAAAGTATTACAAGAAGTTTTGTGTGTATGTGTGTATATGTATATATTCTATCACATATATTAAAATGTAAAATAAGAGGCAAATTTATCAGTACTGAGCTAAAAATAAATTAAGAGAAATAGTAAAGAATTCTGTTTATTCATAACATGGAAAACTTAGCACGTATTTAAGAGTGTGTAAAATTTAACTAGTGTGCAACCTACTGGAATCTTGCACTCCCAATGACCTTAAGGACAATATGGAAGGAAGGCTATTCTCTGTAGAATAGTGGTTTATTTATCCACAATTTTTGGCCCATACTTTCTCTCTAAAAATGAGGACTGACAGTTGCGCTGCATTATTCATTTCTGTTTAGAATATTACTTAAAATGTATTTTAAACATATGTATATTCCACACACATGCACACATATCACTTTCGAAGTATATGTATAGGTTGCTAAATTTGAAAATGTCTGCAAGTATGGTAGTAAAGATCTTGTATCGGGTTAAATCATTTAAGACTTTTCATGCCTGGACAGAGTCTAGTTTCTAAGGATAAGTAAAAATAATGCAATCCTGTTTAAGATTTTTTTTAAAAAAAGGGGGGGATGGGCCTTTTCTGCTTTAATTCTGTGCTTTTTTCCCCCTTTAATACAGGGCTTTCATACCACCCCAAACACAGTCGCTTTCAGAATTTATCATTGCCACGCAAAACATAATAAATTTCTCTTCATTCACCTAAGGAGTGTATCAGTTAAAATGTTCTTTCATCTTTATTATCCTTCCATTAAAAAGAGTGAAAGAAACCGGGACTATTCAACTCTTTACAAAGGGGGAAAATGGATTCCATCTTTATTCCACACGTATATATCCGACTCAGAAAGAAGTAAACTTTTCAAATGTGTAGGATGTTAAACGTCATGGTATATTTTATTTGCTATTATAGCATTCAGCATTTAGCTATTGCCTATCCTTTCCCATTCCCATTTATGTTAATAAAACCTGCAGTGTTTAGTGTCTTTATCTCTTTCCTGCGAGGCGTGTTCACGTGTTTTGAAGGCAGTCTGTTCTACAGCTGATAGATTAGAAACAGACAGATTAATAACTAGCCCTTCCATTGGTCTAGACTTTCTTGAACACTGCACCAGTAACCCTTTGCTATAATGACGACACAAAGGGCCTCACATCAAGGCTGTGTTTCTTCTCCATAACTCAAAAGCGTCCCGGTGGCAATAGCCTCCAGCCCCATTTGTCTTTAGTGCAGTTGTGACACTTCGGTATGATCCATAATTTGGCAGCTATTTACCGTGACATTTCTCTTCAGTGCAGCCATAACATTCAGCGAAGGCATTATTTGGTTCCATTTACCATACAAATTGTATTGTTGTGCATGCATGCTAGCAGCTATATTAGGCACCTGAAAATGAGTAAATCTTGTAAAATAGATACTAACAGCCTATTCAAACAGGGCAGTTTTTTTTCTCAGTTTGGTTGAGGAAAGGCAACGGACAAATAAAAAAACATTTCTGAAGACTGAGGAAAACTTTTCCCTGAACACCTGAACTTATCTGTAGTTGCACAGCCTGGCAACAATAGACAACTGGCTTTAAAAAAAATAAAAACAAAAAATAAAAACATCAACAGTAGAATATTGAGAATCATAATTTATTTTTAAGAGTCAGATCCATTCAATAGAAAAAATATCTGATAAAATATGCTAAAATGGCAAGTGCAAATGAATACATTTATCACATATTATCTTTAAAATTATTTTTATATCATATTTAAAATTATTTTACATCATACTCTTCCTTTCTTGGTATCTTTCCCCTTCCCCTCATCACTGAAGCTTTGGTTTATTTCCATACAGAAAAAAATGGCTGCTTTTATTCTTTGCAAAAACTTTTTCCATCAAGATTTTTCCTTGAAGCAAATTCACATAGCAATTTTTTAGACAAAAATATACAGGCTTATTCAAAAGCAAGCTCCATACAATTTCATAGAACTTATTTGCAGATTTTTCAGTCTTCATGACCTTTTAAAATTCTGCCTCGATATTATTAAAAGCTTTGTTCTTTATACGGTGTCAATACAGGTAGTTCTCAATTTATGACAATTGACCACAAACTTGTTGCTAAATGAGACATTTGTTAAGTGAATTTTGCCCCATTTTAAGACCTTTCTTACCACAGTTGTTAAGTGACTCGCTACAGTTGTTAAATTACTAACACGGTTGTTAAATGAATCTGGCTTCCCCATTGAGTTTGCTTGTCGGAAGGTTGCAAAAGGTGATCACGTGACCTTGGGACACTGCAACCATCATAAATGTGAGTCAGGTGCCAAGCGTCTGAATGTTGATCACATGACCATGGGGATGCTACAACAGTCTTAAATGTGAAAAGTGGTCTTAAGTCACTTTTTTTCAGTGTGGTTGTAACTTCGAACAGTCACTAAATGAACTGTTGTAAGGCAAGGACTACCTGTAGTAACTTTCTAAAGCACACATAGATCCTCAATTATGGATTCACATTTTTTTAAAAAGCACATTTTAAAATAAGTCCTTTGGATGCCAAATCCAAAGTTGTACACAATCACCATGGCTTTTTCTGAACTCCCATATCGTCTAGTGCAGCTTTTTGAAAAAAATGTTCAACTACATATCTTAGTTCAAAAGCCTGAGAAGGGAAAAATTCTCCTCTCCTCTCCACCAATTCATACAGTGGCCAACTTGAAATCTAACTTAAGTATATTATTTTTACTTGTATGCTTCAGGAAGACAACTGATCTATCAACAGTCTATTCTGTATACCTCTTTTGTACACTATTGATTGAAAAGCCATAAAGAGCTGGCTCTTCCCCCAAGAGCTGGGACAGAGTGAGGATGGAGCTCAGCGATTGTATTGTTGGTTGTATTAAGACTGGTGGTTGAGAAACCAGGCTTTGGTGGTACTGGTTTTGTTTTTTCCTAATTGTTGTGATGATATAGTGTTTCATAAGAAGGGTGGCCACATAAGTCTTTTAAAAAAATACATATTTTTTTTGAAATTCACTACATGCTCAGACTTAACATAATCCAGCCTATGCTAAATTTATAATAACTCTTAAGTAAAAGAAACATCGGTGTTACATATGGGATGGTAATAAAAATTAGGCATAGAAAGACACATATTTGATATACATTTCGAAAATACCAGTTCATTAATGACATGTGGATAATTTTTTATTTGTTGCCTTTATAAACATAGAGAATGTCATTGAAGGTGGAGCTGAGCAAGAGTGGCCTGGGAACATTTATAACACTTTTGAGAATAATTTTATCAAAGAAACAAAACAATAACATAGCATCCACAGTAAGACTCTGAATCTAAATATCTTTTGAATTTGATTGAAAGAGAATGAAATATAAATACAATCCACAAGTTATGTGACTCCAAATAAGCACTGCAGTCCAATTCATTTTAATGTGAATATCCTATAGCTGTTTTCTTTGACTTGTATGCAATCTCAGGCCCAATTGCATTTAATACATATTTGTCAAGCAATACTATATTACTGTGAAGCCAAGTTAGAAGTTTGTAAATAAATACATAGTGAACATAGTTAAAAGAGATTTAGAAATCAGGATTTCTACATTGTATTCTTATGAGAATTACCTGTGCTTCACTTATTAGAGTATTCATCATCATGCTTACTTGCATTTGCACTACCACACACTATATTGTTGTGTACAATATGAATCAGCTAAATCACAACATCCAACAGAATGGACGCTGTGATTATTATTAACAGAAAATGCTTTAAGTTGTTGCGTTGCTTTAATATATTTCATAATTATTACAGTCAATTACCAGTTCTTCTGGTAACTGTTATATTAGTGCAGAGAAATAATTCAGAATCTTCAGTTTTAGAGATGACATTAATTTCTTGCTAAAACAATTGTCATACAATAAATCACTTCATATTTAAGTGAAGTATTGACTTATTTAGGCACATATTGGCTGTCCAGTTAAAACTGAAAGAATGTATACACACTGTAGTAGTATACCAAACATATTTAGTACAGTTATATACCAAGCATATTAGTAGGAGTAATTCCAAGCAAATTTAGACTGAAGTAATTTCTTTGAAATCAGTGGATCTTATTTATGAAAATAGGATTTATGGTATGCATGTAAATATTGTTTATAACAATTGTGAGATTCAAATACTAAAAATGTGCACAGATAAGCAATTTGAAAAAGATGATTTTTAGACATGTAACATTAATATGTAATGATCTGTAACAGACCGGGATTACAAATTCTTGGCATGAGTTGTTTATGTCTAAAATTGAATATTATTCTGATATCTCATTTTTTTGATCGAATCAAATAATCAAATAAAAACATGATGGCAGTGTTTCTATAAAAGTTTCAGCTGATAGTAATATCCAAAATTTACCACAGTTACAGCTTAACAAAAAAAAAAATCCCAGCTCCATCCAAAATTAAGTAAAATTGAAGCATTTAGATACAAGTCATTTAAATCCCATCAATATTGTGTGTTTAATTGGTTTAGGGACTGTAAATTTAAATCCAGGCCCTACTCCAAGAATGCTTTATACTTCTTAAAACTTGTTTCCAATTGTCCAAATACTTAAAAAAGTAAAAGAGCCGAGAAGTGGAAACTAATATAGGATATTTAAAATATTTCATGTTTTTCATCTTTGAAGTTTCTGAAGAAAAAAAACACAGCTTTGTTTTGAATCAGTACATGTATTGATGCACTTGGAAATCAAACATTTTTGCCTTCCCCAAACCACAAATAGGAAATACAAAGTGAATAGAAATAAGGTGACTATAGAACGTTTTACTTGTAAAATGATTTTTTAAAAAACACCTGCATTTCAAAGGCAATTATTGACAGCTCAGTTCTATTTATATCTACTTAGATACAAGTTTTGTTAAGTTTTAAAAAGTTTCTGTCCCAATGGAACTTCCAGCCAAATAAGTCAGGCATGAGATCATATTGTGAACAAAAGTAGGAAAAACTGGATAACTGAACCATGCTGTAAAAAATTAACTGCAAAAAATCAATTTTAATGCTTAAAGTCAGAATTGTACAATACAATCTCTTACAAAAATGACATTTGATTACATAGTCAAATACATTCTATATACTGATGACGTTCTAATCCAACATTTTAATCTGTACCACTTCCATTTTCAGAGACACAGCATATATCTTCTGGTGCATTTCATTAATCTGAAAATTCCTGGATTATTTATCTTCAACAGAATGTAAAAGAATTAGATAACTTTAGAAAGTTCTAATAATAAATGACTGAAATGGCAAGATTAACATTTCAAATATAATTTTATAAGATAACCAAATATCCCAAAATATAACAAAAAATTAAAATAAGCTAGCAAGGTTGATTCAAAAGTTAAAAAAAATCATTTTCAACCAACACTTGCATAAAAAGATTATATGTATTCATATTAGAATTAAAATGTGCTATGTAGAATAAGCTTTGTAGAAAAAAAACTTTACAGAGCATTATTGTTATCACAATGTCTCTGCAGATTGTATGTACGGTATAACAAATCTCAAATATAGTTTAATAGTGCAGCTCCATACAGAAGTTTATAGGCATAATCAATCTGAATATCAGTAGGGCATATTTCTGTGTAAGGTGCATATAGGATTGTTGCATAATCCTAAGCATGCCTACTAAAGTGGCTACTAAGCCATTTTTAAGGACAATGGGCTTCATCTTATTCAAACTGCATTAAGACTGCAGCTCCATATGCCTTCACGTACTGAGTTCCAGAAGAGAGGTGTGACATCAATTTGTAACAGTTTTATACTTGCCTAGAATTATATTCAAATCCACAGCAAAGTTGGAAATTGAAAATCTCCATACCAAAAAATGTGGAAGTAAATGTAATACCAGCTACAAGCTGCATTTTTAAACCCCATAAAACCTCTTAAACAAATCAAAATACTGTTTTGCTATTTTAATGTTACCCATTGCCAGCTTTAAAGAAATTAAAGCATTATCGCCAAGCATAAAATGCCCATTTGCTCTGTTTTGATTTATGTCATTGTTCTGTTTTTACAGCTTACAGTTGACAGAGTGAGGTAATTCAACTACAATTTTTCCAATGTTTTTCCCCATGTACATATAATCTATAGCACGGAACACTGACTCTAAGCCAGTAAACTTGTTCTCTAGAGACAGGTCTCCAAAGTCCACCTCGCAAACAATTTCTCTCTTTTCACACATTTCAACCAAGTGTTTCATAGCCATTTGGTAATCAGAAAAGTAATGGTTTAAGAAGAAACCTCGGATGCTGGCTGATTTTTTTAGCAACTTTGCTGGTAGCATTTCTGTGTGACTTTGTGGAAGGCCAGTAAGTGTTTGGTAGCCAGAAATAAACCCAATAATGATCAGGCGACCTTTGATAGCCAAGGAGTTGATCGCCATGTCATACATTTCTCCACCAACCGATTCATACACAACATCCACACCTTTGGGGTACTCATTTTTGAGGACAGCAGCAACATTTTCAGTTTTATAGTTGATAGGTCGATCACAGCCAATAGATTTCAGAAAAGCACATTTTTCATCACTGGAACAAGTTCCTATCACATGGCATTTTGCGTTCTTTGAAAGTTGCACAGCAAATTGGCCAGTGCCTCCAGCTGCTGCTGTCACCAGAACTGTCCTTCCTTCAGACAATTCTCCAAGTTCTTTCAGACTAATATATGCTGTAGCTCCACTTACCAGAAGGGTCAGAAACTCTGGTTTCATAGAAGGTACCGGAATGGCTTCTTTAGCAGGCACAATTGTATATTCAGCAAAAGCTCCTGGTCTTATGTAGGCCACAGACTGGCCTACAGTGTATTTTGCACTTGCACTTAAGCCCAAGGCCACCACTTCACCAATCCCTTCAAAACCTACATCAAATGGAGGCTTAACCAAAATGTCGTACCGGCCAGCTGAGTAGTTAATATCAGATGCATTAATGCCAACAAATCTAGAAGAAAACAAAAAATGTGTTAAGATCTCTTTTTTGTCAAGACTTTAAGAAAATAATTTTATTTAAATGCACAAGGCTGGAGAGTTAAGTGATGCTTCTTCAAATATTTCAAAGGTTGCAGGAGAAATTATTTTGTGCCTCCCCCCCCCCCCAAAAAAAAAGATCATTGTAATCAGATTTCACTTTTCCTAATATGCAGACTTGACATTACATCTTCAAATGAAAATCTAAGGCATTCTTGTTATGCATGACAAAAGTAACAAAGATAAACATTATTTTTGATAAGCTATGGAATAAAAATATGTTTTTACTAGAATAGAATAGAATAGAAAAATATATTGACTGGCAGCAAATTTACATTTCTGATTGTAACAACACTTTATATGACTAATGATAATGTGAAGTATCAAAGTCCTCTCCAAGGTCGATGGACAAAAATGTTACTGCAGGCAAATTTAAAGAAAATTGATCTAGTGACTGTAATAAATTTGCCTTCTGATGCAACTAATTTGCACATTATTAAAACATTTTGCTGTATATAAATGACTAAAACACCTTAAAAGAACCTTGAACAGAAAAAGTAAAATAGTGCACCACTAGTTTGCACATATTGACTTTTAACTGGCAAAAATGAGTAAAGTATTAAACATGGGCAATGAAGTATGTTGTGATGCTAAGGAATAAGTAAACTGGAGAAAGGCAGTGTTTAAAGACAGATATTTCCACGTAAGTTTAAAAAGAATCTATGCTGATATGATTGTCCTTTATGTCCATAAATAAATAAATATTGGAATTTAATTATGCACAAGGATGAATATATATATAAAAAATAATACATGGATTTATTGGGATTTGAAATAATTTACATGTATAGAAATAACCAAAATAAAGGAAGCTCTTTGGACATTTTTAATTCTAAGAAAATGGGCCGGTTCATTATGAAGTGTTCTTATATGTATGATATAGCTACAGATTCAGAAATATATGCCCAGACATCCTCAGCTAAACAACTTCTGTAGTGTCCAATTCTTCATACAATCTAGCCTGCATCTGCAAGAGAGGATACCTTCGTTCTATTTATGGCTCTTCAGGAAAACCAAACCAAACCCAAGTAGCTTTAATTTACGCCCTTTCTACGTCCTGTGCTGGAAGAGTAAAACGAGGCGTGCATGCCGTGTGTGTCTGTGTGTGCGTGTAAGAGAGAGAAAGATTGTAAAGCGGAGATCTGTGTTATTAGAAACAAAAGATCGGGGCACCAACACGAGGATGGGAGAAGCCTCAACTACGCGAATAAATTCTTCTTTTCTTGCCTGGCCTCGCCTCTAGAATCAACTTCTTACAGGAAGTTTGCTACCGCAAGAGGCGGCGGTTGCCAAGCCGGCCTTATTTACTCATGGATTCCCCGCTTCTCCACTTCACACAACTGATTTGTGCTGCACGTTGGTTTTTCCCCCCCCCCCCCCCCAAACACACATTTTTCGCCCATAGTCCCAGAGCAGCGCGGCTCGTCTGAAAATGTCCTTCCTCCCGCGAGCCTAATTGTTGCTGCCTTCACGCCTCTCCAGCCTTTTTTTCAACGCCCCTCTCTCCCTCAGCAAAAGTCCTTCCTGCACGCTCGGCGAGCGGCTCCCTTCCAGAGCGCAAGGTCAAGTTCGAGGGTTTTGATTTTTTATTTTGATCCCGAGACCCTTCCGAGCGCGTTTTTCCTTCGGATCCAGCCTCAGGTCTGAATTGAAACTTTGCAAGAGCGCTGGGCCAGGGTGGGAACCGGGAACCCCTCGGGTTTACAGCAAAAATGCCCAAGCGGAGGTGCCCCTTCACCACACGCCTTTAGACAACTTTTCTCGCCCAAGCTTTTCCCCCGTTTTCTTTCTTTTTAACTTCTGTAACACGAGATAATGCAATGCAGAGCGTAGCGGCGAGAACTTGGGGAGGGTGGCACGTAAACGAGGTGGCTGTCTGGGCGAGGGCGGATGGCGGGGTCTTAATAATTCCGTTGGCCGAACTGCTACTATAATAAGCAGCACCTTCGTCCGCTGTATCTGAATAAGCTCTGCTGAGGGAGCCGTGTTTACCTTGACTCTCCCCCTGGCCGCCAGTGCGTGTGCCCAACAAAGGCGAAGTGACTCCGTCTGAGAGGGAAACAGCAAGGAGTACCTTAACCCTCTCGGATCGAGGGAGGAAGGCCGCTGGGTGATCCCCTCGCAAGCATCACTACTTTTCTCCCTTATGCCAAAAGTATGTGAGACCATTTCCACTTTCCACTTTGAGTTTTCCCTGACATGTTTTCCAGGTGCCCACAGTTGCCTCTTGCCAACTTTATTTTCTTCCCAGATGGACAAGGGCAAAATGGCAGGATTGCCCTGCAAAAATCTAGGGAGAAAAGACAGGGTCACAGAATCACCATGACAGCAGCAGAAGGTCATTCTATAAACCAAATTAGATTTAGCAACCTTTCTAGTTCCCAACACACTGATCCTTTCAGCAAGTTCTTCCTTCTTCAAAACATGACTCAACAATTTAAGCTCCAGACTGCTTAAATTCCTTTATCCCATTCAGCACAAAACATCACTTTTTTAAAAAAAAGTTCCATTTGAGCAATCCTGAGGTTAGGGAAATGCTATAGGTGTGTACTGTAGTGACTTTATAAAATCCATGAAGCTTTTGTTACAGACTAAAGAATGCTTCCCACTAGTCCTACAAGAAACCAACAAATTTCACTCATACGCTATTATTGCACAACTACTCCATTTACAATTACCCCATTCACTTTGGGGCTTTACACGCTCAGATGAAAGCTCCACTAAAGCACTGGGTAGATAGACAGCAACAGCATAGTTAGGTTTCATTGAAATCAACTGGACAATTGTGGGCATCATCTGTTTGTATTTGTTCGCAAAACTAAGTCGTAAGTTCACAATCAGTTTGTGTGAAGGGAAGAGATGTGTGGCCTTTCCACAGCAACCACTACTATCCAGTAAATTAACTAGGTGACCTAACTGATGCCCTGCCCCTGCCCCTTACCCTTACCCTTTGCATCAAAGTAGAAGGCATCCAAGCCTTTAACATAGTTCAAACCATCGAAATGCTTAACCTAAACAATCAAGGTCCCCACTTTCCATATGGTTGCAAACTTAGATTAATATGTGAGATTGGGAGGGGCAAGGAATGCTTAAAGGCGGTTAAGCAGCTTGTGTGTCTTACTCAGAAGCAATTTACTCCCTTGGAAGACCTGATATGTAAGGCAGGAAGCTTGAACAGGCAGACAAAACAAAGTCACCAACACCAGCCAGGAAGGGGGGAGTCTAACCCAAACAATCTGCAGGAGACAATTGTAGCAACTCTTCACTTTTCTAAACTTTCCATCAGAATCTACCCATCCTCAATTTTTCTTTTCCAGATTTTCATACCAATGTTTTATTACACTGTACTTCTATAAAGAAAAAATCAGACACTTGCCACATTTGCTTCTCATACCTTTGCTGGGTCTTGCATTTGCTCAGGAAGCCAGAAATTAGCATTCTGGGTTGAGGCAGAGGCTGGGCAGAGATGTATATATTTTCCTAAATACTATGTTTAGTATGTTTAGTTTACTATGTTTTCTTCCTGATCTTCCCCTCGGTTTTTTTGGTCAAAAAATCACACTGGTCACAATACAATACAATGCACTGCTGTATTTCCCCGTTGATTTTTTTCCTCTATAAATATTGCAGGGGTTTATTTCTATCATTCAAAATATATCCTACTGCATATCTATTCCGTTGTAAGGATAGGCACATTTTCCAAGCAGAGGAAGAAAGGGAATTTCATCTAAATTGAAATCTTGTTCTAAAAAGGAGGAAAGTTAAAGTCAAATGAACTTCAATAGCCCAAGGCAACATAAATGTCATTCAGCATGCATGGGTATAAGAGTCACAGACAAGACAAAATGTAAAGGTTAACTCTGTACTATAAGCATGTTCAGGTGAGTAAGTAGTAAGTCTGTAAGATGTCGGTATTCGTAAAACACCTTTTCCTGCTTTCTTTCCTTCTCCCCTTTGATTGACCAGAATGAATTTTCAAGGCTAAATAAATCCAAGTGACTGCACTTATTCTACTGAGAGAGTGCAAAGATATTTTCCCAGACTGCAAAAAATGAAAGTGTGTGTGTAGTGTGTGTATAGACAATCCTGAGGAAGCTTTCAAAGAGAAAAAACAGGCGTCAAAGAACTGTATTCTTAACGCACTTTATTTTGCACTAATGAGATCACTGCTCTGGCCTGTGTGAGAACCTCCAGAAAAAAAAAGGAGGGGGAAGGCAGGAGATCACCTCACACAATCCACATGACACAAAAGTTGTGAACTTCCAATTTGATTTCTCACATGCACCTTTGCAAACTCAAAATGTGTTTACCATAGAGAGGGGGAGGGGGAAGAGAGATGGCCTTATACATTTGAAACTTGGCATCCCCCATTCTTCTAACTTTGGAAAACGCACAAGCATTCTCCAACTCCCCAGAGAGCCCACCCAGCAGAAAAGGAAGAACAAAAGTTACATTGGAAACAAAATAAATTGCATGCATACATTTTCAAATTGCATGGGGGAAGGGGGGGGAGAGAAAGTACTGTGGAGGAGGGGATCTGAGAACAAGGATATAATAACCTTTTGATGCCAGAGACAGTCAGGATGCACAGTATATGGTCCCATATCTTTTTGTATCAGCCAATCCCCCCCTCTTCTCACCAAAAAACTGAATTTCAATGTACCCAGAGCTAGACATTAGCAATGGTTCAGATACTTGCTTTCTAAATGCTGCCTTCTGATAGCTGCAATAATTCAAACCTTTGACATCAGAGAGGGTAATGCTGCACACAACATGCATATGTTCCTTTGGTTCAGGCAGACCTAGGATAACTATTGTCATCTGTATCAACAACTGGCTTTGTAAGATTCACAGATCATTCAATTCATTCTAGTCATTGCACTTTATCTAGTTGAATCTACCAGATTCAGTAGGGCTAAAAAAGTAGTGAAAGACAATCTCGGATTATCCCAAAGTTCCTACATCCACATTAAAAGAAAATCTTTTAGAGAGAGCAACGTTGAATCTGAATAAACTCCTCCTAAAGATCTTCCCACAAATCACAGACTAAATCACATCTTTCCACTAATAACAGCTTCTTCCCCCTGCCCAATTTTTTAAGTTTTTGGCTCCGAAAAGTTGTTTTTATACAATAGAAGCATCTAGGAGGGGAATAATCTTAAAAACAGGGTGAGGAAAGACCAGACAAAATCCATTTGTAGAAGCTATATTCCGTTCAAACACTTTTTTTTTGCTATAAAGTAACTACATAAAGCAGTGCTTTTCAAAGCTCTGAGAAAGCCACGCAAGCCTCCATGCTCAGCGTCGAAGTGTAGAACAATAGCCATATACTGTCAAAGGCCACCGGCTTCCAGGGACCTCGCAAGAAGTAAAATTTTTAGCGAAATCAGTAAGGCCTCCCTTCCTCGTAAACGGAAAGCGATTGTGCAGGGGGCCGCACCTTCCTCCCGCATCTGCTTTTAGTCTTGTTTTTGTTATGAAGGGGGGGGGGACATGAGGGTAGTGGAGTGAACCAGTTGAGGAGCGACAGGGAAAGGTGGGTGGCAGCCCCATACCATGGAGGTCCCTCGCTTTCCTGTTAATTCTGCACACGCTTAAAGTTAGTGACGTGGAAGACTGCGGTGGGGAGGGGGAAAAGGTAGAGTTTTGTACACAACTTCCTCTAAAATATTGTCTGGAGTGTGCTACATGCGCGCGCACCCAGCCCAAGATGACGATAAATAACATAAGCTCTAACACTACGTCCCAATTGCTCGGCGCTAACCGCACGTGGAGATCCACACAGATCTGTCAGTCTTTATTGTATAGCACAACTAGCCATCTCCTATCCAGAGCGATAAGGCAAAGAAAGGGCTGCCTACCCATACCTCTTGTACACTGGGCGCAATCCTACCCAGCCTGGGAGGGGCTTGGAAATTCATTTCCTGGTTGTCGAAGTTCCTTCTTTTGTACCTTGATGTCACCTACAGGCTCGAGATAAAGTCGCTGCTCGACTTTTCTCATCTTTTCCTGACTGGCTGATTTTTTTCTTTCTGGAGGGGGGGAGAAAGCATAATTGCCTTCCCACTTTTTGCCCATAAAATACGGAGGAGTTGGCGGCCGTCCGTCAACTGAACGGTCACTTTCCTTGCACGGAAGGTGGGCACGCAGGGTTATGGGGAAGAATATTTGGGATAATAAAATACGCCGAGAGTCGACCAAGGCAGATGATGCAACTCGATAGGATCGCAAAGAGAGCGCCGAACTGCGCGGGAGGGGCGGGGTGGGGGGCGCACCGGGCCCTTTGCTGGGAAAAGATTCGGGGCGGGCAGCAGCGGGAGGGATCGCCTGCTTCCCCCCCCCCCCG
>JANHFL010004972.1:241998-262323 GCA_032468155.1 Oxyrhabdium leporinum
TACATATGGTTTTGTACTTCATTACTGTATATAGTATGCAAAAATTTCATTTTATTAGGAAGCAGGTAGCAGCGTCTCTTCAGTCTTATGGGATTTTGTCTTTGCCTCCTGTTTCCTGAGACACAGCTTTCCCATTCAGGAGACCTGTCAGACTCATTCCAAGTAGAGCTTTATGTAACATTTGCTTTAATGCTGTGTATTTTTAAAACATGTAAAATAGTTAAAGTTTTAGATAGTGTTCATTTTTCACAAGTCATTCCGTAATTCCACACATTGTCATGTGATTATGTACCCTTCTCTATTTTTTAACTTATAACTAGATATTATTAACAATGCTTTAGTATATAATGTCTAAATTGGTAAACTATGGCTTGTGATCTGAAGCATGCTATACTTGAAGTATAGTATGTACTATAGTTTTTGCAAATTATGGCTTGGCATAATACAGGAAGCAACAAACCATTGTTGTTTCTGCCCCAGAAGTCTCTCTGCCTATAGACAACGTTAGAAAAAGAAGCAGCCTAGTGGCTGTAAGCCATATTTTACTTCAGTGTTTGGAAATTCTGTGGGCTTTGGACTGAATTTCTATAATTCTGATATTTTGGTCTGATAGCTGGATTTGATTGATTGTGCGGAATCAGAGATAAGATGGTTTCTTAAACTATTTTTCAGGTTAAACATTTTTTTTGGGTTACTATCTTTTCCCACAAATGTTTGCACCTGGAGAACATATGGTGCAAAGAGGATCAGAATCAAGAATGTTAGTGTTCAGAATTTATGAAATAGTTTTCTTCTACATAAAACCTCACTACAAAACTCCAGACTTCGAAAACTAAAAACTAGCATAAATATTTGGAAAGCTTAAAAAATTCTTGAGGCAAAAGAAGCTGAAAACAGGCTAAGAATGATTGAGACAATCAAGGAATGCAAACTGGTCAAGAATCAGGGCCTGGATTTTATATCTGAAACACTTCTCACATTACAAGCATATAGAACATACGCACACAATATTTATATATAAAAATTGTTTCAGTTTTGACTTGGTTAAGATAAAGTAATGAATATGAATATTTAACCTCTTGTAGAACCAACCCTCTCTCTTCTAGTGTTGATGCTAAAATACGTATCCCATAATTCTGCTAATTTTTTAATATTTTTCTTCCTTACGGAATCTTGCTGCATGTATTCTCCACCCCAAATCTTAGTTTTGTAGCTAGTTATCTGCTCTGCTGAAGGTCTGCTACTGCCACTGTATATGCTGTGAAGGCAGTTAAAATGAGCACTAATCAATCTTACAAAGTCAAGCAATGAGCATTAGGAGGCCACTATCCTGTGACTAAACACACCCCTTTTATGGAGTGTTGGTGCTAATAAAGGGCAGCTTATTACTGAGGCAGAGACCAAAGCTTGGGTGAGGTCAACCATGACTGGCAGTCATCAGTCATTCTTAATGATACTTTTTCTCGTGCTTTCTAAGGGATTCTGAGTAGAGTACAAATCATTTGGGGTCATCCATAGTTCATGTACCCACAGATGGTAAAGGTTTTGAAAGATAGGTTTAAACTTGTACTTTAAAAAAAAACCCTTCTCAACTAGATAAGTTATTTTCAAGTAGACAATAAACAAACACCAATAGAATCTCCTTCCCTCTTGCAGATCATTATATTTGCCTTCAGTGTGAAAAAAATATTTACACACTAGAATGCTTTGTGTCTGATAAAGAACTACATAAATTTATTTTTATGATGTCTCTCTTCTTTAATTATTGCCTTTGATGTGTATTGGTGACTAAATAGAGCTTAACAGGATTTCTCTCCCTTCTTAAATTTCGCAAAGTGAAACTCAGCCAGTCCCTGACAGATGTCTGTTCCTCACCTTCAGGATTATTTTATAAATCCCTTTCTGATGAGCGGAAGTGTCAAATCAAGGACAGGCCATAAAGCAAAAGTATAAACCTTTTAAAGAGAGATCCTGATAATATATTTAAACATTTTGTACTATTTTTGAAATTCTTATATGTCTGAAAAATATATTTTATTTTAAAAGTGAAAGTTGGATCATAATTTTGCATGTAATGTGATATTATTCCTCATATTCCTTTTAAGTTGCATTTTATGCATATTGAGAAAGTAACTACGCTAGAGATTAAGGAGTACAAGTAAGTGGTTTATTAGACTTTCTCTGTGTCTGTCTTTTTAGAAAGACTCACTTGTACTGTTATAGGTTGTTTTGATTGTGGTTTTCCTATGATCTTTCTCCCTTCCATTTAATAAATTTGCAGCTATACATAGCAGGTATGAAAGAAATGTGCATTCTTTTTGTTGACTTTCTTCATTATTTTTACCTCTAATAAACAGTTGATTTTTTCCGATAAAAGCTGCAGTAAACTGAAATCAACACCTTCTGGTTTCTTCTGTCAGTTTTGAATCACAACACAAGGAAAAATAGGTTGTGTTGTGTATTGAATCCAGAAGTACTGATGTTTGTCTTATGCGCATTTACTTCCACTAGTAACATTCAAGAGCTCAGGAAAAAATAACTTAACTTTTGCTGGAGCTAAGTTGAAAAAATCCATATGGTCACCAGAGGGCAGCAAAAGGATTCAGAAATCTCTAATGTTGAAAGGTCATCTGGATTTTGACATTTCAGATAAGGTAGCGACATCTTTAAAGTTCATAGGTTTGTATAATTAGCTATGTATGAAACCCATTTGGGAGGTATATTAGCTTGTGAACATATGTATAGTACATTGTATGTTTGAACAGATGGTTGGAATTCTTATGTAAGTAAATACAACCACTTTAAAATAACCACATGAAACACTTTCTTTTGATATTCTTTTGTTAGGGTTCAGTTGTGCCATGTTATATAATGATAATTCTCTTATTAATTATATACTATTCTTTCAATTTAAAACTAGTCTCTTCAAACTCTACAAGTAAATATATTTCTGATGTTGGTTGGAAAATATGTGCAGCTTTCATAAACAATTGAAAATATACAATTCTACCTATGATAAGAAGTGGTCCTTGTTGAAGCTTTATTCAAGAAAGCACTTAAAGATGAGGGTGTTTATGTATTTAAATTTAAGAATATGCTTTAAGTGCTTTCCTGAATTTGGGCCAATGTTCCTGATGCTTCCTCCTGTTGAGACCAGATGTCATGAGAAACAAATCAGGCTTCATGTGTCTGACTTTTTGCTTTCTACATGTAGCTCTGCTTGTTAAGTGCTTTAGTCTTATATATAATCAGATAGCACAATTTATATTCTTGAAAATGATGGACAAAGAGAACTAGAATGTACTTCAAACAGGAATCTGGATATTTGTAGAGCACTTCATTTTAGGTAAATTAGGTTTACTTCAGAGTACTGCTGCTGTTCCCAAACCTTCTAGAAATAGGTTTTAATTATTACATAATATAACTCCTCAAAGTTTTACCTATTGCAAATAGGTAAGCACCAATCATTTGCAGTTGATTAACCAAAGATTAAAATATGCTATATTAAATCCACATTGTTACTGGGATGGTTGCATACAATTTCTCTATTTTGCTAAATGTTGTGGGAAAAGCATAAACTAAACTTTCGCAGCTGGCTCACTGATTTGTGAGCGTAGAAACCCTGAGTGTGGTTCAAACTTTGCATTTAAGTGAATGCTTAAATTGCTTCAAGTTTTCAAATTTAGCTAAATAATTAAAGCATCTAGGGAGGCATTTTAATATGCTATCACAAAGTCTGAACTTTTTGAATCTAACATTCTTGACAATTGGAAGTATATTTTGGACTAAATTCTTTTTCGTCCCACTTAAACTTCTTTTTTGATAAAGCAATGAGACTATTACTAGGATTGAGGAAATCCTTTGACAGAGGTGTTTTTTTTTAAATTTTGGGAATGCACATACAAGCCCAACTTGTAATAAAATTATTAAAGTAGGAGTGTCTTTCCTGGATCATATGGCATTCAGATACTTATACTGACTGTCTCTGCATGCCTAGTATAGCCATTTCACTCATATTTTTATATATTTCTCGATTATATTTTTTTGCCTTTTTCTTCAGAAGCTCAAGATGTGTCTCCCTTCATTTTATCCTCACAACAACACCATAGGTTTGTCAAAAAATTGTAATGTTGTGTGGCCAACAGAAACCCCAGTGCTGGCTTGATTGTTATTTGAATACTAAGAATTGTATCCAAAGATGTCATGCCATTAGTCTAAACCTTCCGTAACTTACTAGTGCTAGTTCTGCATATGTTTACATAAATTATTTTCTGATTTTGATATTCTTTTGTTACGGTTCAATTATGCCATGTTATATAATGATAATTCTCTTATTAATTATATACCATTCTTTCAATTTAAAACTAGTCTTGTAGTTTTCTGTAATTTGGTAGTACAGCTGTCAGAAAATTCTGGTTATCATAGTCAGCAACTCTACTAAGGGAACGAGTCCACCACAGATTACTTAGGTAAACAGTTCATTAAGTTGATGGAAAACTTAGGGTTATGGTTCTGTCTTCTTTGGCTCATGAAATCCCTTTCTTCCTGAACTGTTCTCAGGGTACCCATAAGATAAATAAGAGAATTGACACTTGAAAAAAAATCCATTGGTTTCACCTACTGCCCAGAACATCTCATCTTATTCTCAATCTGTGTTATGATTAGATTGCCAAATTTTCAAGTAGAGTATTTGCAGGACTGCCTGTCTCCAATTATTTCTGCTCATGAGAACTGGAAAAATAGGCACGGTTCTTTTTATGAAGCAAGGGATATGCCTCTGTTGCAGAACTTTCCTGAGAGGAAACATTACTCTTGAGGGTTTGGTTGACCTTGGCCCTTCCGTCCTTCTATATCAGAGGTGTCAAACTTGCGGCGTCATGTTGCTGTCATGCGATGTTTCACTATGTTTTTTCCCTTCACGGAGCTGGGGTGGGCGTCGCCTCTGCGTAACGCATCCAACCCACTGGATGCTGGTTTGACACACCTGTTCTATATCCTTATATGTAAGGCCAGAAAGCAGGATAAGCTCCTTTAGTATTAAAGTTATTGAATTAAGATATTGGTTGGTAGGTCTCAGTTAATTCTGATTTTTTTGTTATTCTGTTACCTGATGTTCTTTTTTATTCCTGGTGTTTATTATTTATATTTTCTCCTATGCTCTTATCAAGTGTAAGTCACTAGAGTTGCATTTTGAAAATTGGTTAGCCATATACATCTAATAAATTAATAAAATAATAATAGTAATAATTTATTGTGTGCAGATTTAAAATTTTTGGATCTTAAATTTGTCAGATACTTGAAAGCCAATTTGGTTTAGTGGTTAACGCATCAGGCTAGAAACCAGGAGGCTGATTATAGTCCTGCCTTAGGCATAAAAGCCAGTTCAGTGACTTTGAACTAGTCCCTCTCTCTTAGCCTGTGACATCAGGCTTTGGCAACAAGTCAGTCAGTTCCTATAGATTGGATGGATCCACACTTCATTGACCAGTGAATCTACACTTCATTGATCTGAAAAAAAGTGTATCCTGTACTTTTGGGGGAAATGCTAGGAAGATAAAGAGATTTGTCAGATATTTAACACTAAAGCCATCTTAAAAGAGTTAAGCAAAAACATCAGTCCAACTGAAACTGGGCATGTGAAAATCTTGGCATAAATGTACTCTTTACTCTTACTGCAGACATTGCTCTACTTACAAACTATTAAGTTGCAAACTTCAGCTGATACAAATAAACCTCTCCATAACTCCAACCTAGAAGGTCCCAAAAGTCAAGAGAAGGCTTGTCATAAACTAACTCTTCCACACCTTCTGTTAACAGTCTGTTTGCTCCACATGCATACTATTCACTGTTTGGTTTTGTAATGACTGGATGTGGTTTGTATTGTAGTGACTGAATGTCTGAAATTAGGTGCAAGTGTAATTTTTATGTTTGTTTGAATTTATGAATGAAAGGGACCTGCGAACAGCATCTTGGAACATAACTTGTTTGTAAGCAGAATAATTTCTGCACTGAGATAATTTCAACCTTATTAAAGGCCCATACATATATATTTCAGCTAAAACAGGTTAATATGACATAGATGCATAAAGATCATGTACAATATTTTTTTAGTGTAATTGTATGAGACTTAGCTAAATGTCTTCTACCTCACATCTTTGCATGTCATAAACCGGTGTAGGATTTTTGTATTAGAAAGTTTAGCATCTTATGTAGGCAAAGCTATATTATATATTAAAGTTATATTAACTTTCCTGCCAAAGGCAGTCAACAAAAAAACAATATATTCTTTCAAGGGTGAAATGTAAATCTCTGAAATTTTCATTGTATCTTGTAAGAGCCAGCTTCTGTACCTTTTGTTAAGGTTTGATTTTACGATTTTTCCTTCTCTTTTTTTGAGACTTCATTTCTTCAGTCTGTGATTCCACAGCTTGGTTGAAAATATTTCTTTTTGGGGTGGGTACTTTTTTTTTTGTAGTCAATCCGTATGTATATGTTGCAACTCATGTGAGTTCTTTTGATTAAATAAAATACTTAAATTGTAATCCATGCAAAATGACCGTATGTGAAACTCTGAGAATTAATAATAGTGGTCACGTGTTAAATGATTTAGCATTGCAGTGGTAAGGAAGAGGGAATACAGTTTCAAGATATCCATATATTTATAATAAAAAAGATTAAAAGTAAAGTCAGATAAGTTTCTCCCCTTTCCTTTTTTTTTCTCTAGAGCAGTCAAAAGAAGTACTGTATACCCTGTGAAAGGGTGCTTTCAATCCAGTTATCCACTTTGCCCAGTCTCAGATTCCAGAACCTTCTACATACTCTCATTGGTTAAACCACTAAGTCTTTGATTCTTTCCTGATTACACTATGCAAGACATCTATCAAACACTGTCTTATCTGTTTGTAAGGCAGTTCAGGCCTCAGATTTAAGTCATGGGTTTTGGCTACAAGTTGGAGTGTGATTAATAATTGACTAATGTAGCTTTTATTTATCACAGGCTAGCACATTTCACCATTACCGAGTTAACATAAATTAAATGTAAGCTGTCGTTCAATCTGTTTTTCAACTCTCCCCTCCCCAAATCTTAAGTCTATCTTTCACTTTTTTAGAAACAAAATCCTTACACAGGGCACAGTCTCAGTCAGTGCCAAAAAGTTGATTTCCTTTTCAGTGGAGTCATATATCACTAGCCCTCCCAGCTGCAGTGTCAGCTTCTGACAGAATGACATGTGTCATTTATCAAAGGGGCCAGGCTGGGCCTTGGGAAACGTACATGACAAAGCCTGAGAGAGTTCATTTCGTAGTCCCCTCCTACCCTCCCTGAGCCTCTTGCCAGGAAAGCCTGTGATGTTTCTGTCTTCACAGCATTACTGTAAGTCCTTCAACCTTCACAGAATTAACCCTTACAGCTACAGCCATCATCACTACTATGGGATATTCCTTAGAGAGTTCTACCATCTGATTTTCTAAAAAAATAATTTAATTTATTTTTAGGTAAGAATGTGATTAGCAATGATGTTGCTGGAAAATTCTACCACTTGATTTCCTGTCATCTCTACTTATAGCTTGTTAAAAGGAATTTATGGTATGGATAGTATACAAGAGCAAAAATACAAAGTTTTGTCATAGCAAGACAAGGCCTAAAAACTCAACAGTACCGTAAAATGTCACTGTTAAACTGGTATGGAGGGGGCAACATTGTTCATAGTAAGATTTACTTCTGAATAAATAAGCAGTCAAGTATGCTGAGTTGTAAAATGCTTTGGCACTATATAAGTGCAGAATAAACTTGTGTATGTGAATGATTTTTTTGCTTAAATATTCTACCTGATAAACATTTTGCATGGCTGTTTCAAACACTAAGTAGAAATACGAACAGCTAACGTTTCTTTTGAATGGAATTTAATGTTTGAATTTCATAATATTTTACAAATGAGGTGATTTACTTAGCTTTCAAAATTCTTGTAGAAGGTGTTTTTCTTAGCATAGAAAAGAAGCAAAGCACATCAGTTTTTTTAACACTCAAGGTGTCACTTACATTGAATTGTTTAATATCTAATCATGTTATTTAGTCTTATAACCAAGGTAATGATTAACGGTTTAAATGTGAAAATTATTTTCTCTCAAATATGCAGATACACTGCAAAATGTAAAAATGTATTTTGGTAAAACAAGTATAATAATGAAAAAAAATTTTTTCTCTCTTACATACAGTATACACATTGCTTTAAAAACAGTATGCATAGTTGGCTGTCACAATATTATTATTTACGGCATCCAAAAATCATTTACAGATACAGCTAAGGGGATTCAAGCCGCAGTTAGGAACTTTCTAGAAAGAAATCCTATAAATTAGCTGTTGCTCAGGAGTGGCTGTTTTCTAGTCAGGGCTGGTCCTTTCATTTGTCTACATAAGGCTAATTTATTTTTGCAGCCAGATGTGAGCTGACAGCCATCACTCAGAGTTTCCTTCCCCCACTGTTAGGAGGTCGGAAAAACAGTCACGTTTCCCATTTTACAAAATCCCCATCAACATTATTGAAGATGGATGTATCTTTAAAGCAAAGATTGATTGTGGATATCGGAGTTATGGTGTCATTTATCATGGTGAATATTATTTAGACTTGGATTGTACAAGGCTGTAACTTGAGACACAGCCAGGGGAGGGACAATCTGGAAACGAGGATCCATGAACTTTAATGGATGGATGCTTTTTCAAAGCTCCACGCACTGTAGTATGATTTACTTTTCTTACAGAAAAGAAACAAGAATTTCAGTTTTAAAGGGCCAGCATGCCTTCTTGTTTCCTTTTGTGGACCTTTCATAACATCAAAGGCTCACTGCTGAGACACAAATAGAATGATAGTATATGAATTTTACATGTATACAATTAATCATAGTTTAAATATATCACTATGAGAGACATTACAGGTGTACTCAAAGCTTTTGTTTGCTTGAGCTTTTACTCATGTCACTACTAAAGTACCCCTACATATTTGTATTGTGTAAGAGATAGAATTATCTGAAATTATGGTGGTATTAAATATAACATAATAATCATTGTGTTATATTATTATATCAGGCTATCTGAGGGACCATCTCTTGCCGATCACATCTACCCGACCCATCAGAGTGGGGAGGCAGGGAATATTGCGGGTCCCATCCCCAAGGGAGATACACCTGGTGGGACTCAGAAGTAGGACTTTCTCTGTGGTGACTCCCTCTCTCTGGAACATCATTCTCCCAGAGATTAGAATGGCCCCCACTCTAATACTCTTCCAGAAGGCCCTGAAGACCTGGTTCTGCCAGCGGGCCTGGGTAACCCAGAGAAGGATGGAGCCCATTAAATGGCTCGTGTGATCAGCTGTCGTTAGGGCGGGAAGTGGGAGTTGGAGGGTGATTTTGGTATATTTTACTTTATTAATTTATTTGATTCTTGTTAGTTTTTATTGTTTTATCGTTTTATATTCTGTAAGCTGCCTCGAGTTGCCATGAGCGAATAGGCGGCAATATAAATCCAATAAATAAATTATGCAAGCGTTCTGTATCAAACTGAGTCCAAAACCTCTAGTTGTTCACTCTTGAAGTCTCCTACTGGTAGGATGACTGAGAAAAACTCATGGTAAGTATGCAAGAAAATTTTCTAGGGAAGAGCCAGTTTTAATCCTAATATTAAGAATGTGCTGTATATATGCTGGTGTTTAAATTAAAGGCCTTTGAAAAGTGAAGTGTGAAGCAGAGAAACATGGCAATAAAATTTTAATCACCAGCTTATTCTAGAACATTCACAAAGTTCACAAACATTCATGAAGGTCATATAACATGTTTCTCAATATAGTTCGTTTCTACTTCATAATTTTTGTCATTAAAGTGAATTAACTTTAATCTGCTGTAAAGATTCAACTGAATCATAAAATCTAGGTCATCTTGTGAAGTATAGAATAGATGTGTGGCACAAACACCCTGATGGCTTAAAACATAATTTTTGAAAGCAAATGCATGCTAATCAATCCCAAAGTAATCTTGATAGTGTAATGGCATGAATCCAACTGAGGCTTATTCAACTGGTTGCTTTGGCTGCTTACTTGCATCACAAAAATAGTCATGGTTATACTCAGCATGAGGCCTTGTAGAATTAGTTTTGAGCAATAAAATCTAAAGATTAGATATCTAACTTCCATTTAATATAGACGGTAGATTAACTGCATGTGGAGACCCTTTATTTTAGTCTTCAGCTAATGGCATTCTAGTGATCCAGAAAGCAGGCATTTATTAGTGGGGATTCTGTTTTAACTAAATGTTAGTTTGTTTATGTTTTACTATTTTAGCATGGTTTTATATCTTTGTATAATTTCTTCTAACACTGCCTCTTAAAGGTTGAAGATCTGGAATATAAATGTTTGCATAAATAAATTCGTATTTCATTAAAAATATGCCTTTAAATCAAATTGAGTTTCCGGTGATTGCATCTATACAGTTTTCTTGGCAATGTTAAGGGAATGGATTGCTATTGTTTTTGATATTTTTGTTAAATTTCCCAGTTTTCAGGCAATCCCACATTTAAGTATTAAGTATGAACTAGGACTGACCTTGTTCAATTTTTGAAATCATCTGAGGCCAGCCAGGTGCTGGTACCTGCTGAGGCTTTTACTATGCACTTATAAATAATATTGTTTCTTTCATTAAAAAAATGGAGGAAGGTTCTTGGTAATAAATTACAAGTTTTTACCAAGTGAGAAGAATACAAAACATTAACAAATTTCTGTGTCATTACAGTATAGAATGAAGCAACAAAAAGAGAAAATAACTGAGCATCTGTTCAAATTGTATTTATCTTCTATTTCTAACTAATGAAGAAAATCTATCATATGGAACAATAAAGGGCATTTATTTTTCCAAATACTGATTTATTTGTTGAGGCTGATCTTGCATTTATATTTAGATATTCTTGACAGCTCATGCTTGTCTGTGGCATGTGATATTATACCAGTCTAACATTCTAAGCAGTTAATTGACTATATAGTAATCTAGGTAAAATAGAACATTTGCAGGTTATATTGCACCATTATTTCAGGGGATATAAAACTTTTGGAGTCCCAAATCTAAGCCCATGTTGATAGTGGTAGTGCAAAAGAAAAAGACCTGTAACTTTCAATAGGTCTTGCAAAATTATTAACATCTCACCAGATTTTGGTAAAGTCGCAACATGTTGATCTTTAATCTTTTTATTTAGTGGACTTTGGTGGATGAACGTTCTAATTCACATTACAATATCTGCTAAAACAATAATTGGTTACCTCATGTACATGTATTTTTTTTTGCCTCTTGTTATCTGCTACTTTTAATAACTTTGGGAATAATATCATTTAATCTGAAGTTCTGTGTACTGTGGAATTTGCTCCTGATTGATTGCTGGTTTACTATTCTTATAAGCATGTTTGCTTTCATACATAGAAGAAAAAAAATGTAATCTGGTTGTGCCTTTAAGGTAGGATGCTGCCAATATTGATAAGTGTACACAGTGAGGTTTGATTTAAAAAAAAACCCTCACTGCCACCAGTTGAAATAGGTGCAATAAGATATATTTCAAAATAAGTGTTTGGAAATAAGATCTGGAAAAGTGAAAGATTTGTAAATATTTGTGTTTAGGATCAACTTGATTTACCATTTAATAGGAAGAAATTGGCTTAGATGCTAACAATTTGGCTTAACTGGATTTAGTTTTGGGTTGTCAGTTCTACTCTATCTCAGTAATACTTCATGTAGTTTGCATAGGAATATATTTACAAATTTAAAAAATGCAACATATTTATAAATAGAAAGTACTTCATCAAATTCATATTTATCATAGCCATTGTAATGTTGACTAGGGGTCAAGTTCATTATAGTAAATAACAGCATAACCATTACTAATGCCTGTAAGTCTATGCCACAGTTATGATATAAGACTGCTGTTTCCTGATTAAGGCTATTTGATGACACAGAGATACAATGTAGATTATCTCTGCCTTATGTTTACTGATATCAGCTTCTGGTATTCTTGATTTTACTGACAATGGAGTACATTAATGTGGACATACCTTACAGAATGGACTCTGAGTTTCAGAAAGTAAAGCGTTTAGAAAGGTGCCTAATTTCAGTACTCACCCTGTATATCCACAGAATGCAGCAAACTATTGTTTTTCATTTTTTTCCTGAGTATCTCAATGAGGTGATTTATTATAGTTACCCATCTTAAGGGTCATCTATCAACTTTTAGTTGCTACAAAATCAAACAAGCAGCTGTTTGCTCTGAATCAATCAGAAAACTTGTCATTTATCACATTCAGTATTTTTTTGTTAACTGAATTACAGCATTATGCATAACATTAAAATAAAAATACCATTATTTATTACTATATTGATGGTTTAAATATAAACAAAAATGGTTAGCAAATCATATCTAGGTTTTATCCCAGTAAATAATCATAATTTCTGAAAAATTCTAATTTTGGTCAGGTATTGCTGTACTTATTAGAAGAGAACTATGGTCATGCCATTGGATCAAAGTTTTTAACAATATTTATCTCATTTGTCCTCAACTAGCAAGTGGCATGAGCTTTTAATGTTCCTTTTTTACAGAAGGAACACTGAGAAACTGTGATTACACACAGTATCCCTTTGAGCATGTTTTGCTATTCCTGGCTCTTATTACTGAATCAAAGGAAAAAAGAGAGGTCAATCCTCATTTTTCTTATGCTATAATCAACTGCCAGTTTTGGATATGCTTAGTCATTAGTTGATATTTTCAAGAATTAAAAGTAGAAATATGGTATATAACTGTCTCGAAAATCCAAACAATCCAATTCGTTCTGGAAATATTGTACAGATTTTGATGTTGAGGATTCTAGACAGCATTCAAAGAGAATTGATCTGCAGGTAGCTTCAGCACAAAGGGGAAAGTTAGGTTTGCATGATTTCTCAGTGTCAGAAAAAAATATGTTTGTAAAATCTATTTAATAGGAAATGGCACTTATCCATGACAGTAGTTTTGTAGCCCGCAGCCTGCTAAGGAACTACTCTAAATTATCAAGAAGCTTCATAGTGGGAAGGAAGAAAAGTTTTTGACTATCGTGTTTGATGGTGTAATTTGATACGTTGTGGACTGTATCAGCTATGGCCCACTTTGAAAAAGCGCTATACAAATTTAAACTCATCTGATATTTGAACTTGTAAGAACAACAAGTATGTTCATATAAATCAGCAGTCAGATTTTTGATAGTAGATAAGTGTATTTTGTCTTGCTTATTAATACAAAGAAATAATTGTTTTTTTATATGTATAGCCTTAGTTTTTCCTTTCTTCCATGCTAGCATTACTATCATTTCTATAGAAATGTCCATGCTTCCATTTTGACATAAGACAAATTAAAAGCACAAGAAGATATAGGATACAATGAAGGTGATATGGTATAAAAGATAAAATATGTAAAAAGCCAACACAGTTATTCTGAGTTGCATTTTAGTTATGTGTGAAATGAAAATATGTTTAACATCCATAATTTACAGCACAAAGTTAACATGTTTGATATTCATAAATATGTGTGATTACACTGTTCAATGAATTTGTGTTCAATTGGTAGACTGTGTGTCAACACTGAAAATATATATTGTATGTTAAACATCCTGTGATGGAGTCAGGTATCCAATAAATTTAATAAATAACAGTATGATTATGAAATTGACCATTATTTTGATCCTATTAGTACAAAATGTATAAATTATTTTTGTAATCTGGGGAAGTTGATTTACTAACTTTAATTATAGTAAACGAGATTAGTTTTAATCTTTCACTTGCTAGTAGATAACATATTCAGTTTTTGTCACTTTTTGTGTTTCAAGATTTTGAAAAAAAAATGGGTAGTACACACTTTTGTACCCATAGGCAGTCTCAGTTTGCACTAAAATAACAAAAGCTTTTTTTTATTTTTTACAAGTAATGATCATAGTAAGTGTTAAGTTTATTGACAATAATAGTAATGAAGCAACTAACAAATGAATGATAAATCATTGTTGCCTAAATGCAATAATAATGCTTGGTTAATTTTTTATGTAAGTAGTGTGACTTTCAATACCAGGAACGTATTGTCTGCATCTTATATTTTCAGCAGTATAGGCTCAAATTTGATAAGCAGGTGCCAGTCTGCACAGTTGTAATTTTTTTTATATGCTTGCAGAGGTGTGTTTAGTTTTCCATTTTTCTCCCTAACACGGTGAGAAGTGCTTTGTATAGATATGCTTCCTTTGTCTATAGCTTTTTATGATGTTAATGTGAATCATTTCTATGACATTGTCCTAAAGTCTTGGGATTTCTCAGTAGTTTCATAAGTGTGATAACGAGAGATCATCAACCAAAGACGCAATTGTTGATCAGGTTTGGATATTTACCTAATACTACAAAAGAAACTTAATGCTCTACCAGCAGATTCTCCCTCCTCTCTTGAGCATTTCTTGGCCAGTTCTTGAATTTCATTTTGTTGCATGTAATGTAAGAGACAAGATTTTTTTAAAGAGTAAAGTGGTTAGTAGGGGGGGGGGGCGTGCATAAGTGCACTGACGTGTCTCGTCCCCGTCATTGTATTTTTATTCTCTTATTCTTGTTCTCATTTTTGTTTGACAAATTCCAATAAATAAAAATAAATAAATAAAGACAGAATGCTGTTTTCACTAGTTATTTCATTGTTTCAAACTTGGATAGTAAGCTATATAATAGATCTAATACTAAATCTTGAATTCAGTGTAGAGAAACTCGGTGTTCAATTTGTTATTAGGTACTTTTATGTATGCTGTCTTTTTAAATAAAATAAAGACCCAATAGGTCTTTCATTGTCATTTTCCTATATTGCTTTTCTGTTCATCAGACTATATTTCATATGAAATTACTCCTTTTAAATTGATTTCTGTAAAGATAGTTTGCTCAGTTTTCAACTAATACCACTAAAATTAATCAGGCATTGTCCCACTATTTAATTTCTATGCAATCCACAGAAAATTGCTAGGATCCCAAAGCAAATTTCTGAATTTTGATGTTTTTAAAAATTGTTTCTCAGAATGTGGAGATAAATTTGTGATTGGATAGAGAAGAAGGATTAATAATGATGATACAAGGCTCAGCTATTAGCTACATAATTCATATATTGTTTTAGATAGACATACGAAATAAAGAGATATAGGTTGACAAAAGGGAAAGCATTATCTTGATATGCATGATCTTTGACTGGACAACCAATGTAGTAAAACTTCTAGCAATTATTTGGGCTCTACTTCGTTTATCTAGCTTTCAACTCTACTTACATATCTGTAAATTAAATATTACAAAGGTAATTTAAATTTTTAATTTGCTGTCTTCCAAACTACGAATACCTTCGGGAGGGGGGTGCTTTACTGTGTTGTGATGGAAATGTCATTGTGGTTCTTCAAGGCATAAAAATGTATAAATGCTTGGAATCAGGATTCTTTTTCATAGGCAAGCCATATGACAGCTGACATAAGATTACAATTGCCATTATTAGGTGAATCCCTCCTGCTGGCTTTTCCATTGATTTGTTGGAAGTCAGCAATGAAGTTTGCAACTAGCATTCTTATGACTATAGAACACTGCAGTCCCTGTAATTGTGAGCTGGTTTTCAAGTGCCTGACTTGTGATAACATGACTGTGGGGGATGTTGCAATGACCACACTATAAGGAATGGTTGTATGCCCTTCGTTCAATGCTGTTATATCTTCAGATGGTCATTAAATAAATGGCTCCTGAATGAAGGCTACCTGTACTTGGATTATGCTTTTGTAGCTAAAGACAAAGTTTTTGCAGTTTTGCAAATATTGCAGTTTTTTTCTTCAGGAATGCTGTTTTTATATTTTATTTTATAACTAAGTATCAAAAATTGGTACAAAATATGTATGTCAAATTGCTTAAAGTACATTGAACTTTATAATTTCCTTATTAGTTTCCCCCCCATTAAGTGGGAGAAATAAGTGGTACCCATTTATTTATTCACAATGTTGCATTCTTTCAACTGCTGGATGGGCAGGAGCGAAGGATGAAGCAACAGGAGCTTATTTTGTCTCACAGAGTTGGGCTCAAACCGCCAGAGTGCAAACCATTACTGGCTGGCAGTTCCAGAGTCATTAAGTCTCTGCGCCACTGAGTCCCCATAGTGTAATGTAATGTAATGCATGAAATAAATTTGTTTGCTGTTACCATAAAAATATAATTCAAAAAGCACCAAATTTTAAGTTTCGTTTCAGTGTATTATGGAGAAACTCAAATAATTATGCAAAATTTAACTTTTAAAATTCTTGGAGATTTTCCTGCCTCCTTTCTGTGGAATATGGAAATGGACAGGACATTAAATAATAGCCATATCTCTTCGTTTTACTGCATTTTCCCCATAAATGCAACTTTGTGAGTTAGGTTGGGCTGAGGGGGAGTGACTGGCCCTAAGTCAGTCAGCTGGCTTTCATGCCTAAAGCAGGACTAGAATTCACAGTCATCCATTAAAAAAACTGGCTCCCACTGATTCTGAGCATATGACTACAGTAGCCTTAAATCGTTACTAAATGTACTGGTATAAAAGTAGTCTGTCCCCTTTCAGAGCAACACAATCCCACCACAACCTAATGATGTATAAATTATTTAACACTTCATCATTCATTATTGTGGAAGTAAAACCAGGTAATCTAGGGTTATTAAGAAGTGTTGATATGCCTCTTTCACTGCTAGCAGCTTCCTCTGCAGCTATTTTCTTCTTTATCTTTTCCTTCCTCTTTAGCACTTTTATTTCCTTATTTTCTATCATACAGTCATTTCCCCCATTCAAAACAGGAAAGTAGACCTCTGCTATTTTATTTGAAGAAAATCCAAAGCTACAGTTGCAGGTTCCATATTAACAGTATTCTGAAATAACTATATTTTTATTATTTTATCTGGGGAAGAATTGTAGCATATGTACATAGTCACTTCAGCCCTACGTTTTCTGCTCCTGAGGTTGATTGTGATGAACAATGTCAGACTTAAATTTTCTCGGCTATGTATCAGTTTTTCTTTATTTCTCAGTTTTCATTACAACTTTCAACCCTAAATTGAGATGACCACCCAGCAGTTAGCCAGGTTTAGTTATCCCACTCTATTCAGAAGGAGGTTACATCACTCATTTATGTGGAAATGTCTACTGTCTCTTGTATGCCTTTTTCCCTTTTGTACAGCCAAATTAACTAGTTTAATGGGGAGTTGAGGGCAATGAAGAGCTACTGATAACAGTTTGAGAACAAATGGGGGGGGAAATCTGGGTTTATGCACTAAATTTCATTAGGAACCGTATTATGAGCTTTTGAATATAATTGTAAATATCTAAAAATGGTTGAATGCTTTTCATTAAAACCAACGTTACAAGCTATGATTCTATTGGAAAGAGAACAAGAGAAATTTTATTAATCAGGTCAAAAAGGGAAAATAAGATTAGTTTGCACAAATGATTTCTTCTGGAGGTATTGGAAGAGTCTAAACCAGTTCTTTTAGGTTGGTGTTTTGTGTATGTATGTATGTATGTATGTAATGTATGTATGTATGTAGATAGGATTATAGTTCCCACATTTGTATGAGTAAGAAAGTTGAAGTATAGATGTCCATGATCCTTTCTCTGTCATTTTTAATCAGTGCAGTTACGTATTCATAGCTATATAATCTGTTCATATAATTTTTTTGTGGAATGGTGACCTCCAAATGGGCTACCAGCCCCATTTTCCAAGTCAGCATGATTGAACTGGTTACAACCAACATTACCCATAACCAATATACCCATTGAGCACGCTAGCTGGATTTGATGAGAGGTACAGTCTTAATACATGGTGGTACTATTTAGTTTCCAAGCATAATTGTCAGGCAGATAGTTTCTTAAGCTTGATTAGCAATTGAATTAGCAGGGCTTAATTTAAGATAGTGCTTAGTTCTGCAACAGTGGCAGTAATACTGAAAGAAGAAAACATTTTAGAATAGATCTTTTACAAGCCTGGCTCCATTCTCACAGATGGGCAAGTTTGATCCAAGCTTATAGGTTTTATAACATTTTTTTTTAAAATTTGTGAATAGTTTGCTGTTTTCATCTTAAGTACATGTGAGTACTTTCATCCCCTAAACTTCCAGTAATGGGGAAATTGGGAAAATATGGGGAATTACTATAGGGGTGAGCAGTTTCTTTCTGTAAGGACATGGACAGTTCATACCTCCAAGGAGGGGAAGAATCTTTCTATAATATTAGGAAAGCTATATTTGGAAACACATCCATATGTGCCACATAGACCATAGCACAATACAGAATGCCTAAAATTTTTAACTTACTAAGAATAAGCCATAATGCTTGATGTTCTGATAATTATTTTGGCCTAACAGGAGGGGCTAACCCAATTTCTCTAACCTGGCATTTGAAAATTCCCTGTGCTACCTGGGAGTTGTAATTCCAATACCTCCAGTAGATATTAAGTTGGAGAAGTCTGACATAAGTAAATAGTAAAAGTTTTCTTCCCATCCATGTTGTGCGGTGGGGGGGATTTTGACTTATTTCTTCAAATAAACCCAACAGATCAAAAGCAAACTGATTTCTTCCTCTGGCTTGTTAGAAGAGGAATGAATATATCAGTGTTCTAGCATAGACATCTTCAGCAACTAAATTTGCATCGAAATAGTGGAATGTATATGGCGACAGCATGATGCAAATTCTATCCTTGTATAATTATTTCTTTGATGCAAATAACTGAGTCAGATTTTTGTGGTATGGAATCATGATATTTCTCCTTGTCCCACAGGTGCTTATGTGTTTCAGGCTTGTATGACATGGAAAACAAGCCACTGACAGAATTAACTGAGCAGCATATAATATTGGGTGTGAAAAGGACATAGATGCTAGGCTATTTCATTTATTGATTCACAGTATCTAAGAAGACTTTTTCACTCAGCTCCGATAGGTAATAATAGTGTATATGTGTTCGTTGCTCACAAAATCAAATACAAGACCATATGTATAGGACAGAAATAAATTTTATTTAAGTGCAAGTATTAACAGTTATATGTCTTGGATTCCATTGTGAACTCTGCCTCATTCCCAGTGCTTATTAACTCCCCTTGACTGGAATTACCATGTGTGAAATGAAGATAATACCATGAAATATCAGTGCAGCAGCATGAAAAAGTACATTTTACATATGGTGCATATCCAGGCTTTTGAGAGTTACATTCTGGCTTCTAGTTGCTCTGCAAAACCAGAGTGCCCTTATGCCGGCTATTGCTCTCTAGGTGTGTGGGATTATATTTCCCAGTCATCATAGTCAAAGACCCACTCATCCAGCCGGCAACAGATTTCAGAAGGGCTTAACTGGAGCAAGACTGATTTTTCTGTGCAACTAGATTTGGTAATACTGTATATAAGGAATTTTATTTTCTCAAGTAGATATGAGACAGTTTACCAGCACAAGTTAAATGTGTCAGTTTTGGGATCTTGATTTGGGATCTTGCAGTACCATATGTTAAAAGATGCCTAGTTTGCTGATCTTGTGCTTTTTAATTGCTGCTTTGTGTTGTATACTTTTTAAATAATTGGTATACTGAATTTTGATTGCTTTAAAAATATATACCGATGCATAAACCATAGAACAATCGCATTTTCACAGAAGTGACAAAATACATGAGAAAGGAATCATGGTATATTGGCAACAAAACAGGAATATTTGACCTAGGACTCACTCCCTTAAAAATGGGAAGCATATTGAAATGTGGAAAATAATTAAAAATGTAATAAATACAAGAAATAACTCTGAAAACTCAAGAAATTCTAAGAGAATCCTATTACTAAACTGTATTTTTCCCACTGCAGACTTCCTGCCCTCCCCCTCTTAATAGTAGTTTATTATTTGCACTAATACATATTGTTACAATATATATATATGTAAACATGGCATGGAGAAATATTGCACAAGGCATCCTAGGATGGTTTAAATATTATTTTCTCAACTTAGAAAATGGAAAAACAACACTGGTCCAATTTTCAGACTGAAGATGAAATTTCATTAACCTTCCTATCTTTTTTTTTCTTTTTCATTACCATCTTCAGTGGTGGACGTAACCCTTATAGCCTTGCTGATTGGAACAGAAACTTGGTGATAAGGTCAAAAGAGTTATGGTGGTGAAATTAAGAGTAACCACCAGGGGTGGGCTGCTACAGGTTTGCCCAGGTTCAGGCGAACCCGTAGCTTATCTTATAGTGGGTTCAGTGAACCTGTAAATCCCACCCTTGGC
>JANHFL010004972.1:271838-302815 GCA_032468155.1 Oxyrhabdium leporinum
TGTGTAATTTACTTTCTAAATCTTCACAGAAGCTGGATGTTGTGAAATCGTAAGAAAACAAAATTACATTTTAAAGCTTCAATAACAAAATTACAGCAACCAGCAACTAATCAGAACATAAGTATACAAGCATATATTAGTATATGATTTGTACTACTACCTTCAATGCTTTCTGAGAAAAAATGCATTCCATATAAAATAATATATTTACATATTTGTAAAACAAGGACTCACTGTTAATCTTTTGTTAATTTCCAGGTAATTAAACATTATTATCTGTTTACGAAATAATTTATGAGATCTATTTACAGTATCAAGGCTGCATGATACCAAACTCTAGCTTTATCACTAATTAAAATGCATAACTGTCATGATTTTAATATGAAAAATTTAAAAAACCATTACATTAATTGTCTAAGAGTTCATTAATTAGCTAACCTCAATTTGATGACAACCTTCAAAGAACAAAAATGTAATTTAAGATTGCAAATTAACAATTGAATGTAATAAGATTTGTATAGGAAAAGAAGATAATCCATTGCAGATTATATCACTTTGGAGACCTGATAAATCCGGCGATCTTTTAAATATTTTGTGCCCTTTTAACAGATCTTTAAAGTTATGAGACTGTTTTAAAAGCATTGTGTTCATTCTTTGAATTCAGGCAAACATTTTTTAAAGATACAATGAGTAGTATTTATTTTCTATATTTTTATCTGTCTTTTTTTCAGGAGCTGATGGCATTGTATTTAATACTCCCTTTCTTCATTTTCCTCTACAACAATCCTCATCTGAGTATGATTGGCCTAATATTATCCAGATATCAAAGATGAGGAGGTGCTTGAACCTAGGCCTTTGCAGTTTTGTGTGGCATGTTAACTACTACACCACACACTGTTTTATAGCAATGCATAGAACATTATAACTACATATAATTTATAGCATTATTTGGATTTAATAGTAGTTGTAATATTTGAGTAAGCATCCTGAGTATTTACTGAGGGTAAGTTGCAGTGGATTTAGTGAAATTTACTTCTACAATAAGAAATCTGCACAGTTCACTTTCATTTAGCAGCTCCACAGTATTCTACTTGTTTAATACGTTAAATTAGAAATGGATAGGTTTAGGAAGGCTGAAGCCCATCATACGAATTAAAAAAGAGAATATCTTAAAAGGGATGTAGGTGAGTGAGTCTACAGCCAATAAGAACTATATCTTTTTAGCAGGATTGCACTATAATGTTCCTTTTAGTGTGTGTGTATGTATAGGTGTGTATAATTAGCTTTTGGTCATTCAAAACAGAATTAATTATATCTGCTAACAAAGTAATTATAATATCTTCATGACCAGCTAAAGGGCTTTAATCTATTAATATAATTAAATGATTAAAATGTATAGTATAAAAAAGGCACTAAAAAAATCCAGTTACCTTACAAATACATACTGTTTTATGAGATCACATGTGCTTGACATGTTGTGCCCTGACCCACTTTGCTCTGTAAAATGTTTAGAACTGGTTAGGCTCGGGAAATTTGTCGAAATCCAGTCTTTTTGCCTCTTTCTGTGGCAACCAGAAAGGACTGCGGAACAGCCTAAGATCCATTGCTGTTCATAGCTGAAGTGAAATTTGAATTCAACTCTTCTGTGAAAAGGTAATAGAGGTAGTTTTTGACTTATAACAGTTCATTTAGTGACCGTTCAAAATTACAACAGCACTGAAAAATGTGACTTATGACCATTTTTCACAGTTACGATCTTTGCAGCATCCTTATGATACTGTGATCAAAATTCAGATGCTTGACAACTGGTTCATATTTATGACCGTTGCTGTGTCCCAAGGTCATGTGACACTTTTGTGATCTTCTGACAAGCAAAGTCAATGGGGAAGACAGATTCACTTAACAACTGGGTTATTAACTTATCAACCGTAGTGATTCACTTAACAATTGTGGCAAGAAAGGTTGTAAAATGAGGTAAAGCTTAACGTTTCACTTCGCAACAGAAATTTTGGGCTCAATTGTTGTAAGTCGAGGACAACCTATATGGTTTTTAAAGATTTAGTAATAGTGTGACGCTTTGTTTCTACTGGAATTATTTAAAGTTTTTAGAGATTGACACAAGATGTGACAACAAAGGCAGTTTTGGTGCGGGTATTTTAAAATAAAATTCTGGACTTTAAGGGGTATCTAGCAAAAATATTTTATATAATGTAATTATTGGACATCATTTCTTTGCCTCACCGCCATAACCTCTTGAATGATACATAAAAGATTTTTCTAAGTGTCAGAGGACTTTCTCAAGAAAATTGGTGAGACATAACTCAGAATAGGGCAAGACAATTTGCAATAAGCCACATGTCTCTATCATTTCTTGAGATTCTTGTACCCTGATAGATTCTTATAACTGAAATGTTTTTATGAACAATTTGACATAGACATATTTTATAGATAAATTAATAAAACCAACTGTATTATATGCAATTTTAGATTTTTACCTATCAAACAATTTATTTTAAAGTTCCACATTCTCTCACCAGCATAAGTGTATCCACATGTTGGGCTTTCATATAGCAAGATTATAATTAATCGTAAGCAAAATATTTTTGTACTGTTAAATATTTACTAAAGTTGTTTGCATGAAAAACACTTGCTCATATCTTCCCACAAGTCATAAAGTACATGAAAAATATATTTACTATAAATAGATAAAGATAAGGATTCCAATATCTAAGGGGCTACCACAACGAGGAGAGGGTTAAACTATTCTCCAGAGCAGGACTGGAGGTAGGACAAGAAGCAATGGGAGGAAACTAATCAAGAAGACAAGCAGCCTAGAACTATGGAGAAATTTCCTGACAGTTAGAACAATCGGTGGAACAACTTTCCTCCAGTAGTTGTGGGTGCTCCAACACTGGAGGCTTTTAAGAAGAAATTTGTCTGAAATGTTATAGGGTTCCCTGCTTGAGCAGGGGATTGGAAATATTATAGGGTTCCTTGCTTGAGCAGGTCCCTTCCAACTCTGTTATTTTGTTATTTCCTTGGTCCAGTCATATCCAGCTCTAGGATTGGTGCTCATCTCCATTTCTTAGCCAAGGCAGGCAGTGTTGTCCGAAGAAGCTTCCGTGGTCATGTGGCCAGCATGACTACATGCCAAGGTGCATAGAACGCTATTACCCTCCCATCAAAGTGGTACCTATTTATCTACTTGCATTTATACTTTCAAACTGCTAAGTTGGCAGGAGCTGAGGCAGGAATGGGAGCTCACCCCATCACGCTGTACTTGGGTCTTGAACTGCCAAACTTCCAGTTGACAAGCTCAGCATTGAAGAAATTATGCATTTTTGTGTCATATAAATTATAATAATCTAGACTAATACTACATATTTATTACCTTCAGCCTTCTAACTGAACTGTAGGATACAGATAATGCTCATTTAAAAACTCCAATTGGGAGTGCCAAAACAGACACTAAATTAAAAATCATTTAACCGCAACTTTACTAACGATTTTACTCCAGCTTTCCTTTACAGTGTCAGAAAGATGGAACCCCAAACAGTGGGGTGAGCACAAATGCTGGTGAAACTTGACTAATGAGGAAGCTGGATAAAATCTTACAGCTCCCACCCCAGCCCACCCTCAACTCTCTCGCCCTTTGATATGCTCGATGTGGTGCTGAAGAAATAGCAAAAAAAGAATTGATGTTTAGATGTATATTCATTGAAGAAGAATGGATTAGAAGAGAGTAAGCAAGCTTGGAACACATATCGAAAGGAATGCTAAGATCCACTTAGCAGGCAAAGAAAAGTCTTTAGTATGACAACTTAGTCAACTTCGGGTAGCAGCTGCTAGAGGGTCTAACCTTCTAATAAAATAATTAAAGTCACAGAGGTAACTTGTTAATTTGTGGTTAACACTTTTTAGGAGAGGGAGGGAGAGGGAGAAGAGAGAGGGAGACTCCTGCAAAGGTCATACATGGGCATTTTTAAGTACAGAGTTACTTTTTCATCACTATTTTAATTGAACAGTCACTGTCGCTAATCGAGTTGCTACTTGAGCACCAACTACTATTTTTATTAATTGTGAAATTTAGAGATTAAGATTTCATTTTGAATCAGAATAAAGACAAAAATTAAGAGTGATTTTGAAGGAAGATAACATCAAATATCACAAATTATTTATCTTGAAATCTGCATATAGAGTGGAGATGGAATGTTTAGTATCAGTTGGAAAAGAAGACTAGAAAACCAAGGTAAAGTGCTCTGTGTTAGTTCCTTGGAGTTTATAGCATCCTGGGGGAAAGACAACACCAGCTGGCCATTCATCAAAATAATGATTGAAACATTTGTCTTTTCTACTTGCTTTCTTTTTGTCATAAGATCAGAAGTCCTTTTCTTGTGTGTACCTTTACCCTTCACAGGGAGCAATATCTTATTACAAGGCTTCTTTCTTAACAGTTTTCTGGAATTAGTGAAAGTGTCCTTTTGTGAATTTCAGTTCTTATTTTGGAAAGTGCTTTTAATAAAATCTGTAAGTTCTATTAATGTAAATGGTGAGAGAAGTTTGGGGGAAGATATTTGATAAATATTGTTATAGTGTCACTTTTATACATGAAAATTGAATGAATCTATGAATCTGGAATATTCAGCAACAGGATTTAGAATATGGAATGACTTGAGAAGAAAGAAATGTAGATTTCTGTGTAACTCAGTCAATTTCTTAGCATCAGCTGTAGTGTGTAATTTCTAATAGGCTATTACATATCTGATATCCAAATCTAAATTTTGCTTCTATTCAAACTTTTCAAAATGTTATCTATAAATTAGCAAATACCTACAAAAAATTAAGTATATTTGGATACTGTCAATAATGCAAATGCATTTTGATGTAATAAACTTGCTTATAATTTAATACCACATATATAAATATACAAAAGCCCAGAGAAAATTAAAATGTTATCCCAAAACAGTTTTTTTCCTATTTATAATATTCTTTGTAATTCATATTAAATCCATGTCTAATTAGATGAAATATTTGATCCTAAAATAAACTATCTGCCACTTTAATATCTTCATTGTCAGTTCTAAGGCTGATCATTCTATCCTTCATTAATTGGGACTAAAATAAACTAAAATTGTTTATTTTAGGAACAAATTTCATATAATTATTACATGGACTTTAATATGAACTACAAAGTATGTTATATTTGTTTAAAATAGGCTAATTTAGCATGTAGTTTGCTGGTTCTCTCTAATTCCCTGTAAATAATTAAACTGTTCATCTTGAAATACAGAAAACTTCTTACCTTCCTATCCCTCACTAGCATCACTTCATTCACTCCTCCAGTCCCCAGTTCCTGGCAGAGCCCAGAGTAAAGTAAACCATGTGCTTTTGTACTGTCATATTTGATTTGGACTATACTATCACTGTTATTTGAAGTTAACATGAAATGCAGTGTCTGCATGACCCATTTTAGCAGCCTATTATCATAATTTCACTGTCATATGGCTACTAAGTTAATGTACTTACAAATGACAGAGAAAGTCTGTTGCATGACCTCAGGGTTTTCAAAAAAAAGATGACGTAGTAGGTCATATTTCAGAAAATGATTAAAGCATTATTTTTTTTTACACCTTGAGGTGTCATTGATTGTCATGGCAAAACAGCTTGGTTGTTTCGATTTAAAGGTAGGAATTAATAAGCTTTGTCATTATGGTGTTCAGTCAAACATTTAAGAAAAATCTGGATAAAACTCCGGGCTTGCTTTTTTACTGGTATATTTTTTGAGATGATAGTTATTGTTTATATTTAAAAAAATATTGTTGCTATAAGACTTGAGCTAATATTTTTCAATAAGCTTGCTTATGTATTAATTATTTACATAACAAAATTATTGAAATAACTATTGGAGGTTTTTGTATGACGTATACAGTTTTCTTATATTAAAATGATATAAATGTGATTTGTATTTTAAGCATTCACACAGGTAAATTTCTAGAGGGATACTGTATGAAAGTAATGTTTCTTAGAAGTACAGTTGTTAAGAAACATGTAGTATGGATTTCAGTTTTCATGGTTACTCTTTTTCTTGATCATTTTTCACCTAGGTTTGTTCTTTCATGTTTACTGTACTATGTAAACTGAGACTTAAAGGCATATATTGTTGCCTCATTGAGATGTTATTCATTGCTATCCAAATAACTACAGTATTTCACAACTGCTTCTCAATAAACAGTGCATCCATTGCAGCCTGAAACTTTGTGCCAGGGCAGCTTTGCCATGCATTAAATAGAGCTTAGTAGTCATTTTAGTTGCCATTTTAGTAGCAGGAAAAGTATTATTATGCTATATTTTTAGCCTTAGGTAGAAGAGAAGAGCTGTTGGATTTTCTGCCACTGCCATATAATGAACCATAGCATTGTGTGCTTTTTATTTTCAGATGCCATTTGTTGTCATTATCCTACACTACTTTATATAGTACTGATTTGTAAGTACTACATAAAGTATAATTTTGCAAGCATTGTTTTTGTTGTTAAATTTGATTGTGAGACTTTGCATTATATATAAGCATCTTTTTAGATATGAGACTGATGGAATGCAACGTTGCCTGAAATTTCTTAGGGCAGTAGGAGCTTTACACCTCTTAGGCTCTGTTCAAACATTTCTTTGTAATATTATACAATTTCAATTTGCTGTAGCAAATAAAATATCTTATGGCACATTAAATCTGGAGAAATCATTCCATGGAAATAAAGTATCTGACGATATCAAAGATATTAAATTGTTTGATTACAAATGTTGTGGTTACTTCTAAATGCATTGCTATATTCAAGCATGAGTTCTGTCTGTGGTTATTAAATGATATTTCTATTTGTTTTCATGCACAAATCCATATACAACATGTACAGAAAAGAAAACTGAATAGTGAGGCCAAATGTGCAGTGAAATGAAATTATATCAGTGGTTCCAGATGTATATAACATAATATCTGTGATCTGTCTGCAGCTGCTATTACTCTGCTAATGCTTTATTTTTAGTTATGCAATACTAACCATTTTAGTAGGCAAGAAGCCCAGGGTTCTAATTAAATCTGATTTAAATTCATTTTAACGCACTAAATATAAGTTCTGCAATTTCCCTCTGTTCTACATGTATGTGCTATATTCTGGCCACGGATTAAAAGATTGTGTTTGTTTGCTCCAGTATAAGAAATTTTTAACTTCATTGTCACATATGTGTATAGAAATTTTCTAAGAGTCAGTATTCTCATCTAACTTATGTTTATATTTTATTGTAAATTGATTTAGGGTTTTTAAAAGTGAGAACACATATACAGCTTTTTTATGTTTTTATTCCATCTTATTTGTAGGTCTAATTGTTTAAATGGACTAATCGTACTGAATAATAGTGATGACTTTCTTGCCCATTTTCTGTATAAATTAGCTGAAGATGTGGCATAGATATTCCAGCTGTGCTCAAATAACAGTATAGCTGCAAAGGGTTTATGAGCAGGAATGATGATTATATTCTAGAAACCAAAAAAATAAAAGGCAAATCATGTAGGCTTAAGTGCAGAGACCACCCTTAAACAAAACGTGTTTTCTGTTTTCCTTTAATGTTTTGTTTTAAAAATAAATAAAGGGAAAAATGGACTTTGCAAAATGAATGTTACTTGGATTTGAAATTAATCAAGTTGGAATAAGTAGCATTTAAAGTCTTTGTTTTCAATATATTCGTACACTTAAAGCTTGCAATTAATTGTGCCTGATTACATTGAATGCAATTTTGTTAATGCTCTCCTTTTACGTTTTATACTTGAACAAAGATTTTATTCAAATTTGTACGCATCTCTGTTTGAAGATGGGACATTTGATTTTAGCCACAGCATTGTATTATTTATCTTAATTGTAATATAAGCTGTACATCTTCATAAGTTGACAGCAAGATATATGGTGAACCAGTTTGTAAACTATTTGCTGTTAATTGTATCCTCAGCATATTTTTTTAATTAAATATAACCAGATGCAGATTTCTTAGAGTTTTATAGAAAAAAATGTAACTAGGCAACCCCCCCCCCCAATAATTAACCAAGTGCAACACATCAAGTAGGTCTGTGTTTTTGTTTTCCATATAACATCTTCCAAAATAATTCTGACAAAAAGAGTACCAGGCAACCTTGGCCTTAGCACTTCAGTTCATCATTCCATTGCAAACTCAGTTTACTCAAGCTAGCTCTCATTTGAACTTCCCTTGGTTATATGGGACAACATCATGGTGCCATGGAAAATTTAAATAGCTCATAAATCCTGCTGCTTTGGAGAGTCACAGTACTACTGAAGCTGTACAACTCATTGTTAGGTAATCCTATTCTGCCTGACTGGTTCAAAAGCATCATATTATTATGGCAGAAAGGATTATTATCCAAAGAAGGATAAGAAACTCCACTGTACAGACACATACTCTTTGATATATTTACATTTCTCATAGTATCTGGGGTACGTTGGTGGAGAAAATAAAGTCGTTTAGTTGAACTTGGGTTTTATAAGTCCACATTCAAGAGTCCATGAAATTGTAACCATGAACTTCACTAGATGGCACCATTACTTACTCAACCTTATGTTAGAAAAAAGATTAAAAAGTGAGTCAGGTGCATAATGAAATAATAATACAAAATTATGTTAATAATACAATGTATTTAGCAATAGCATCACGGCATTATGGACATAAGCATCATATCATGCCTAGCCAAGATCATGAGTGATGAAAAAAGATTGCTTCATCAAATATATCAATGTACACTAACTGCAGATTATAAAAGTATGTGAAATATAGGTGAGATGAGAAGATTCTGAAAACCATGTATACAGGCGTGCCCTTCTCACATAACACTACAATATCGTATAGCCACTTGTCCATTAATAAAGGGTAATATGCTTTTTCTTTGGTGAAAAACTAGAATTATGCCCAGATAGGGAAGGTAGATGACCAACAACTAGTTAAAGTTTATTTTAAATTGTGATTCCTGATTGATATGTAAATAATAAAATGGATGAAATAAAAAGGAAACAAAGTGGGGGATTACAGTCCAAGAGTCCCTGGTTTTACTTGGCTTTTTTCTGTATGTGTGCAATGCCATATTGACTGCTCTTCGTATTTCTGTATTTAAAATTAAAATTGCAGGAGGATTTAGAAACACTGTTTAGAAAATATTCATTTAAAATAATATATAAATGTAATGCAAGATATCTTTACAAACATAGTTGATGAATGTAGCATTATGCTGTGACATTATGCTAGATATTACTTTAACACAAATTAGATTAACTTGTGAATAACATTACTTCTGTGCTTTGATTTGGCTTTCGGTATAATGTAGAGAATCCAATATGTGTATTGTTGAACTATAGATGTTTAAGGATATTGGTCATGATAGTATTCATTGGTATCACTCCAGGTTTCTAGTCATTCAGAAACTTAGGATGTAGTGTATGTGATTATTCGAATGAACTATAAATTATTTGAGATTATATTATTTGATAATTCAGAAGCTAGCAGTTTAGAGTTTGTGCCTCTATTTTTTTTTTACACTTTTAACAATGTCCAGTACTGTAAAAAATACCAGAATTTTATGAAGAGTCTGCAAGACATTTCTCACCGATTCCTTTTCACTTTCCAATGGGCAAATTTTTTCAGGAAGCAGAGTTGTAACATGGACGCCAGCAGAAGCTGCTCCAAAAAGATTGCTGTATTTTCATTGACATGCAGTGCATTACCATAATTGGCTTTTCTACATGATAGGAGAGAGGAAATAATAATGTCATTTTATTTACAGCCAGAGTGTCGCTTTATGAGACTTCTCCAAGTTTCTGCCATGCTGTGTAGGTCAAATGACATCTTTTGATCAGTCCTGTCCAAAGATATCAAAGCTGAGTGGCATGTAATGGAGACCTAGTGACAAACCAAATCTAGAAAAGAAATAAGACTGCCAGTTTCCCATTAAACAGCCTGCTAAACAGCACAGCTTCCCTGCGTCGTCTACGAAACTACTCTGACCACCTAAATCAGGAGAATGAAAGGAGGCTGAATTGGACATTAGTACTGCAAATGACTGTCATGATTGCCACTATTTCTTTCCTTCCCCCCTCCTCCCAAAATCAGCAAGCAAACCATGCGAGTTACAGTGAGACTGGTCTTCTCTTGTTTCATTTACGTCCTGCCACTGGCTGGTTTTCTGATCTGGTTTGTTTAGGTTTGACATCAGCCAAATGGTGTAGTAGGATAAGTCTGACAGATATTCTTAGTGATTTAACGAGTAGCAGACCTTTGCAAAGATAGCTTTTCTAAAGCAAGATTTCATCTTTTGTTTTAAAAATCTGTCTCTTTGCTCCCTTTCATCTCCGTTCCTCTTTTTTATTAATGTATTTACCACATACTGTAGTTGTGAACTCTTTGCAGGGGTTGCACTGTAAGCTACATGTAAGATTCAGTTACCCAAAGGGCATCGATGTCTTTTCCCTTTTTCTTTGCTAGCTTTTAAAGCAGGAAATTAAAGCAATGAGTTACTATGTCTATGGTTACAGTGGAGATATCAGTATAGTTTCCCTCAGGGACAAATACTTAGAATTGGCCAAATATCAAAATCCTTACCCTGTTTTCACTCAGTTCTCAGCAGAGTATGATTCCTTTTAGTCAGTGGGAATTTGCCAAACTGAGCAGAGTGTTCAAACTGCATGTGCCAATATTCCTATCAAACGTTCATGCTAGAAATCAGAGGAGGGATCAAAGTCAAACAGTAAGTGGTTGATAGAGCCTCTGCATTTTTGCAAAAATATACATATGGTATTTAGCAGATCTTGATATATGAATGCTTTTGGATATACTGAACTCATTTTTTAAAAGGTCTTTGTTGCTTCTTAGTACTATATTTTTTAAAAATACAGGATTTAATATTTTGAGCTGTATTGTAAACTACATTTTCCTAGAGTTGTAGGAATTCAGACCTGTATTTAAAAAAAAAAAACCAACAGTAGTCATTGCAATTTTGCTACATTTCAGTACCTTATTATATATGTTTTTCCCTTCTTTTAGTGGATAAGACCTACAGTGACATATATTTTTGCAGTGTAAAATTTAGATGCTGTAACTTTTTTGTTACATTTTTCATTGTATGCATGTGGTAGTGATAAAAGCAATTAAGCCTACAATACTCAATTAAAGCATCACTTTGGAAATGTTAGTATATATAAGAAAATAACATCTTCTGCATTGTTGCTATTGTTGAACTGCTTCATTATGTATCATGATGAAACAAATAGCAAGGAGAAGGAAGGGATATAGCAATGTTAACTATCTATAGTCTTCCAGTAGTGGAAAGTTGATAATTGAGTTCAGTGACAGCATCACTTTTTTTCAAAGTATCCCTATGCATAATTATTTTAGAATGAGAGTTTAAAAGATGACTTTAGAGTAGCAAGCTGGAGAATTTGGCCCTTGTTTTTTCATCACTGTACCTGCATAATAATCTTATAATAATTAAACTTGTACTGCATATTTGATTGCTACTTAATATGGTTTAAGTTTGAGTCAGCTCATTGTCCTGGGATTGTCTATTCTAATATTGGCTCTCTAAGGTCTTAGATAAATGTCTCATCTAGCCCTACTATCTGAGATTCTTTTCAAATTGGAGATGATGCAAATGGAGGTTACAATGCAAATGGAGGCTGAAATTCATGTGCCTGCTGATTTTACTATTTAAAAAGCCCCAGGCACTCTGGGCCTAGAGTCTTTGTCGTTCCTAATCTCTCATGTTCTCAATAATGTATCAACCCTTTGCCCGACCAGAGTGTCACCTGTCTAGGTGAGTTGTGCCATCTTCTATCTAAAGTGACAGCCATCTTAGAGTACCAATATTTTAACTGACTTCTCTTTTATCATCTCTGTTAGAGAAATAGCATTTTTGACAGGATGTTGGGTTTTCTTTCTCTTGTTCCCTCCGCTTTCCTTTTCTTTGACCCTCGAGAGTACCTGATTAAAAAAATAGCTGAAAAAGACTATTTGCTTCCAAATGAAATAAGCTCAGATGAGATGGAACACAGAAAGAAAGTGAAATGTTGATGGTGGAAGTTAATGAATCAAGTAGCAGAGGGAGCATTATTGATGCGGCATAACATGCTCTAACAGCTTTCTCTCCTCTTCTTCTCTATATAAAGAATGCATGGCAGTCAGTTTTGTGGCTTGATTCTAACACCTGTCCTACCTTATAACAGTAATTTGTATAAGTAATGGAAACAGGTTAAATTCTCTAATGTTGCCAGCAGGGATGAAAATGGTTGGTTTTGGGTTTTTTTTCCAATTAGAATATTCTTGACAGTAGAGTAGCGGATGGTCTGATTAATATGCAGCTCTCTTTGGTGATCAAAACATAAAAAGAAATGTTTGTGTGGTTTATCTGACAGAGAAAGAGCCATTCCTTCTATTAGCATTAGAATGCAAGCTGCTTGTCTCACTACTTAAAAATATTGCCTAATAACTCTGAAGACCAAAACGGTGGACTGAGAGGGAGGAGGTGAGAAGTTATCAGATTTAAGCATCCCTATTAGGTACATTATGCAGAAAAACTGCTGATACTGTAGAACTTTGGCATTACTTTTGGGAGTACTTATATTTTGACATATTTCCTCTTTTCAAATCGGTAGTCGACTATATTGTGCTGTATTTTTCCTCACTGTAGAAACTGTTCAACGGTTGTTTTATATATATGCATACACAGACTGAATCTTAGGACTGAACTGAAACTTAAAATAATATACCTATTGGAAACAGAGTTCATATAGACATTATTAACTTGTCTTGCTTATTTCATTGAGTCTTTTTGGCATGTCACTCAGTTGAGAGCCAATTGTCAGGAAGGGAAAGTTTGATTATTTTGGATACTTAGGTTGTCTTTGGACAGAAAAGTAGACAGAAATGCCCAGGAACTTTAAATCATATCCACACAAAAGTGATAGACATCGTGATAGACAATTGTGATAGATAGGTGATAGACAATTAATACAATTAATTAATACAATTAATACAGAAAAGTTATCAATTGATTTATTTGTACCCGTTATTAATATCTTTTGGTTCATTAATAATCCTAACTTGAAATTACTACATAACTGCTTTATTTTGTCTAAACCCATCAATCAGTTACTCTGACATAGATCTACAGCCATGAAGTACTTGAAGCTGAAAAGCTTGGGATTTAGCCAGTTTATTAACCTTGAGGTCAATGCTGTTAAATGGGCTAAATTGCAAAGACTTGCATTATACAAAGCTTTTGATGTTAGAATAGTCTTAACTGTTTTACAGATATATTTACATGTGTGCATATATATTACTATTCTGTACTCTCCTAAAAGGATTTTCTTAATGTTCTCTTATATTCAGAGCAACAGAAAATAGCTATAATCTTGGGATTTTCACAAAAGTATATATTTTTATGACCTTTTAAGTGGCTTCCAGCCTAAACGTTAATTAATAATAGGGTATATTAGTGATTCCTCTGCATTCCATAGCAAAGGTTGTTGATAAATATTGTATAGTGAAAATAATCACAGTATATAGTTTGGTATAGTTCGGTATACATTATATTAAAAGTCCTCCCTCACCAAAAATAATAAGTTGATTCAGCAGACCATGGTGCTTTTCTCATGCAATTGCAGTTTCTGCATTTACTATTTATCAGTGAGAATTAAGACTGCTGAATATTGAATGCTCCTATTTGTAAGTGTCTTAGGAGTCTGGGTGAGCTTCAGCTGAATTGCAGCGAGTATGTAACAAAAGCATTTGTAAGTAGAGGCTTAGTTATAATACTGAAGTAATCTAATTATATCGAGCACAGTTAAAAACAAATGGAATCTGCAACCTACTGAAGTCCATCTTAAATGTGTCAATAATTTTAGTGGTTATGGGTACTCCTGTGCCCATTTTTTGATCTTCCCAGATTTATAATTGTGGAAGATATGATTAATATAAATAAGAGTGAACATATGTAGAGAATAGCATGACACATCTGTTTGTGCAACTAAGAAACAATGATGATGCATTTAATATATTTTAATCGGACAATTTGATTTCTTCAACATCATTATTCAACCATTATGCTTTGGCTTTTCAGACAAAGGGCTGACTTGTTTTACAATATATGATCTTTTTACTGAAGCAAATCTTAAATGTGTTATACTGGTAACAGTTATAATATTACTATAGTGGTAACAATACAATATATAATGTTTCATGTTGGTTTACATTGGAATGCAGACATTTTAATGTTGTTCAAAGACGACAGTAGATCTTTGGAAGATACTGGTATCCAGAAGGCATGTCATGTAAACAAAGATTTTTAACATGACGTAATAATGGAAAAATAAAAACAAGTATTTTCAGTCTCCAGTTAAATTTGTCCTATAGCTGTAATTTGTAGGATATCCCTCCTGTGAAAATTCAGAGAAACAAGGTGTTTGTTTTATTGTGTGTTGTAATATAGAATGTACTGTAACCATATTTTTCGGTATTTAAAATCAACATAAATCTAAATATGCTCTCTGAGATTCCTGATCACAGATGCATATCAATCTTTTTAAAAAATCTATTGAAACACAGGGACTGAGGGAAAAAATATTCCCTGGGAAATGTTTCATCACAGTATTAAATTATTAGTTGACCTCTTTGGTGCTATCAGATGCCAGCAATTTAATGCAAAGCTATCTTTTATCCTATCTATAATACTGTAGTACCTGGCTTCATGCAAGAAATGGATTCATGTAAGGCAAAATACTAAAATCTAGCATGAATAGATTCTAAAAAATCTAACCTTATTTTACTACATTTTCTTCTTTTGGGGCTTAAAAAACACAGTGACCTTAAACACTGGATGTTATTTTTGTTAACATTACTGATATTAACATTGCAAAAATCTGAAAACTAAATGTTGTATTTTCCACTGACAAATATATATCAGTGATGTTGAAGTAAATTTTGGTGATTTCTATCATGACAAATTGAATTACAATATTAGTTAGTCTGTGTGTTTACTTCTTAACATTTCTGCACTGATACAGTATAGCAAAGTTGTATAATACATTTAGCTGGCAGGAGAAGTGTTTCTCAAACATGGATAAAAATGCCGCCTAACAATTTAATCCTTTATGCTTTATAATGTCTGTAGAAAAAGTCAAGTAACCCAAATAAAATGTTTTTTTTTAAATGGAAAGGGATTAAAACCACAGAAAGTCAGTCTCAAGGCCTGACTTGTTTTTCCCTTTTGTCAGTGAGCATCAAACTTATTTTGTATTTCTGGCTGCATTTTGAATAGGGAAGAAGAAAATATTCATTAAGAAAAAATGGTTTATCTTGAAACTAAATAGTTCAAAAAAAGTGCAGTTAATGACAGAAGAGTAGGATAATATCTTCCAAGGCCGACTGAGAGATGAACAATCTGTCTGTGTAGTGTTTGATGTTCTTTATAGAGTCCAAAAAAGAAGCAGTCTATGCAAATATCCGTAGACATAATATTGCTCAGGAAATCAGTGATACGAATTCTTCCTCTTTACATTGCTTGTATTATAGATGATAAAAAGAATTCTTAGCAGAGCAGAAATGTCTATTCTTGTTTAGAAAATGTAGTTTTATATATGTTAAATCAGAATTAAGTTTCACAGTCTCTAGAACTGTAATCTTTTTGTTGATGTAAGGTTTATACTAAATGTTGCTGAAAAGGCTCAAATATGCTTAGTTCATATGCTGTTGTAATATTACAATCGTATTCAGCATGATATATTAAACATAAAAATGCAGATTTTTATAGACAATACATTTTTAAAATCTTGTAAAATGCATATTGCTGTCGTAGCCCATGATAATGCAGTTTTCTGATCCTAAGCTCTGAACTGGCTTGTTGGGATGTGCAAGTATAAATATGACCATAGATTAATCAGTCAGTTTTTTTATACCCAAATGGAAATATGTACATGTAAATACAAGTATAAATACATTCAACAACATTCCACTGTGTTTTTAATCATGACTGAATATTTATTGTTATAATTGGGTGATTTCTATCAATTTTATGTCTTTGTTTTATTGTAGATTTTGGGTTATAAAAATTGTGAATTAAATAAACATAGATAAAGCTTTTCTCAATTTTGTAGGTTTTCCTTAGTCAAGTGAGAGGATGCCAGTTCAGAGTAATGATCTTAGTGTATGCATTTTTGTGCTAACATTGTAGTATAACAGTAGGTTTATTTATTTTATTTTTTTCGGTCCTTTGCTCTACTCTCTAAGGTAGCATAGTATAAGGCAAAAGGTTACCTTTTCTCTCTTTGGAAAAATGGTTGTGACCTCTGTGTTGAAACAGAATCTGTTGGGGAAAAAGCATTTTTAACAACATGTAGGAGAAGGGATAAATAACTATATTTGTTTTACTTTTTTTCTCAAGTTCACTTTGTTTTAATACACAATTCTGTGTGAAATACTTATTAAGAAATATGTGAATTTGATATAATAGAAAAATGAAGCAAAGCTAATTGAGACAATCTCCTCATATTTTAAATAAAGATCCATGATTTGGAAGCAAGAGTGGACAAGTTCTCCTTTGTCTTTCTCAATCAAAAATGCCAAGCAGCATGCTGATCAAGTATAGGCATCACAAAATCTACAGAATGAGATAATGTAGAATGAGGTGAAGGATAGAATAGAGGCTCACAATAATTTTTAATAAACTATAACCATAAAACTGGATTTATAGATAATTTTTCATAGATTTTTGTTAGGATGTAGTATATTAACAGATGGCAGTCTCAAGTCTACGAAAGCATTTCAGTTGGGAAGATATTGATTTGTCTTCCTTTTCCTAGATCTTTATCTTTTTAGCTTTGGTATTATTTAATGTTATATTATTTGAAGAACTTTTCCATGATTACTAGAAATCATATTAAATTGTCCTTGCAATAAAATAAAATGAGATTTGGGAAAAGGGGGAATTCAGTGGAGAGAAAAATAAGTACTGCAGAATACTGGTAAATGAAAGGGGAGAAAGGGGCCTCTTATTTTTGGCAGGCAGATTTCAGAAATGTTGAATGCTACTGAAAAATGGGTCAGATGGGAATATCACGAATTTTAGCATATGCTTCTAAGAAAAAAAATATGTAAAACGATTTAACAATGAAATTATATACACACAGAGATGCACACCCCTATTTAGTAGAAAGTCCTATAGAGTTAAGTGGAACTCACTTTCAGGTGAGTGCACATCAGTGTGTAGCCACTGAGTTATATACTGTTGATAATCTCTTCAAAGTAAAAAAAACAAAATTAACAATTAATATATTTTTAAAAAACAACACCCAATTATAAAAGTAAGATTGTTTGGTTTGGCAGCTACGCTTACTCGTGCTTTTCTTCTTCATCCATCCAGTTCTGTTTGCTTCTGGTAGAATCATATATCTGTTATTTAATCTTCCCGTGGTAACAATTCGTATTCTGAATCTAAACTTAGTACAATACTTAGGTGTATATAAGGCTTTTTTTAAAAGTAGGCCCTTAGAATAAATGTATTTTGATATAGTGACCATCTGCTCATAAATATCACATTTGTTAGTTAAAAAGAATAGTTTGATTCCAATAAATACGTAAATTTGGTTAGATTGTATCATTTCACCAGGTGGCAACACAATAGCAAAGTTTGATAATCAACTTGGATATGTCATTACTTGCTTTATGCTTGTCACTTTTAAATATTTATCTCTTATTTTATTTTTAACTGCAGACCACTCTTGTTAAAATTGTTGCATGACATCTGCGTCATAGATTGGTAGGAGGCTCAATGCCACAGGCCAACCTTAGTAGGAGGCAAAATTCTGAAACAACCTGTCATGTTTAGTTTCAGCATTTCTGTTTAATTATAGCTTATTAATAGAATAATGCACACTATTTAAAATCAAGCAGTGGTGCAGCTGGTAGTGTTTAGACCTTGGACACAGTGGTCTTAACTGGGCCATACTTTACTGAATCTTACTACAATTCCATCCTTATTACTGCTTCTGTTCCCTTTTTCTCCAGGAACAAAGTCATTTTTCTAGCACTAACAGCATTGAAAAAGAAATATTTTGAGCGTGTAGAATTTTAATCACTTAAACCATAGGATCAGGTTTTATAGGAGTGGACTGCAATTTATTAGGCTAAGGCTTTTTTTCTTATTGAAATGAGTAATGTATTTTGGAAAGTAAGAAACAAGTAAGTAAAATAGCTGCTGCCACTATGTAAATCTTGCCTGCTTTCTGACTATTGTATAAAGCATTAAAGAATGAGGCAAGAACAAAAGGGTAGCAAGCGGTATCTTGGCAGGTCTGGCCTACCTGTGCTGACCCTGGACCTCTTTGATGTTGCCACTACATTTACATTCCTGAGGGGTTATTTCATTGTTGATCTGGGTGACAATTATAATAATTTCAGGCCTGAATATCTGCCCAAAGTTGTACTACAGGAATTATAAATGGACTTTAATAAATTTATAATTATTTATATTAGTCAGGACTAAAGCCTAATATTTATTACAGTACCATCTCTTCTTCTATAACATATTGCTGATCAAATAAGTATGATATATTTCGCAAAGTCTTGACTAAATAAAGAACAATTCATTTTTTAAAAAGTTATATATTTATATTAGAGTAAATCCCATTGGTTCAGTAGTAGAGGTTTCTTTCATGCACATGATTAGAATAATTCTGAGATTTACATTCACAGATAAAATGTCATCCTTGTCCAAGATCTGTACATATAGCCTTTTTCCTCCTATTTAAATGTTTTGTAGTTGAATTTAGAATGGCTAACCTAGTCTGGATAATCGTAAAATACAGTCTGTAGCAAGTCCAGTCTTTTTACTTTTTCAGCTCATCATGGACAGATTAGAATCATTCATTTTTTTGTTAGCTGAAGATTAATATTATGTTTGAAGCTTAGTGTGTGGTTGTTGAAACAAACCAGTTTTATAATATGTGGTTTAACACTGACACATACCACATAAGGCATACCTAATATGTTTTAGAATTCAAGCAAAATTATGTATTTTATGTTTTGCAAGATGAGCAACCATATAAATATGGTAATAAATAAGATGTATTTTAAATCTATACTGAATACTGTAATTATAAATTTTAAATCTATATTAGAGCCAGTTTGGTGTAGTGGTTAAGGCATCCGGGTAGAAACCAGGAGACTGTGAATTCTAGTCCAGCCTTAGGCACAAAGCCAGCTGGGTTACCTTGGGCCAATCACTCTCATCCCTAGGAAGGAAGCAATGGCAAATCACTTCTGATATTTAGCCAGAAAACTGCAGGGAGTTGTCCAGGTAATCATGAAGCACTGACATACGAAGTAAAAAAATAAAAAACCTATATTACATATTGTAATTACATTACATATTGCAAGCCTTGTGCTGACTGCCAATAGGTTTCTCTGTAATGACTCCTGTATAACTCCCAGTTTTTTCTTTTCAGAAACTGGTCAAAACATCATTGTTCTGGAGAGTGTTTGGGAATTAATGGATATTGCCATCTGTAATGGGCTGTGAAAGAACCTTAAGAGACAGGATGAAACACTTCAGCCTAGACAGTGATGTGAAAAAAGAAATTTGGCTCCAGAATAGGAATGGGGTTGAAGAAAGCATTTCAAAATTGACTCTCCTTAGTTTTCTGGAACATAAAGGCAGGGGAGGGGGGAAATGTTTCAGACTTGCAAAACTGGATTATTATAACCTTACAATAAATGTTGTATTAGTATTTTTCGTTTTGGTTTCCCAGTCTGGACTATCCTGAAAAATTGCTACCCTATATCAATCTGGGTACCTTGTTTGAATCTTGTTTCAGTGTTCAATCTGAACATAGATTAGTCTGGTTTTTGTATTGGTTTTATTGACTTAAGATAGTTTAACTATATTATGTTAAAGAATTTTATTTTACTGTCAACCATTGGGAGTACTTTGTTATGTGGTAGTTAGTTAATTAGTTAGTTAATTATAACTATATTGTAAATTGTATATTGCAACCAAGAAGTGGATCCTTGCACATTCTCACGGCCCCAGGCTTGGGCAGAGAACCAGGTCTTCAGGGCTTACAAAAGGGCAATATTGTCAGGACCTTCCTATCTCCAGAGGTAGAATGTTCCACACCCGTGATGCTATGACAGAAAAGGCAAAGCCAAAATTTTGAATTGTACCTGGAAGCACACCGCCAACCAATGCAGCTCACAAAGTAGTGATGTTACATGGGCCAAAAAACATGTTGCTGATTCCGTACCAGTTGAAGCTTCTGAGTGCTCTTCAAATGCAACCCCATGTAAAACGCATTGCAATAGACCTGACTGGAGGTCATGAGCTTATGAGTGATAGTGAGCAGAACCCTTGTCCAGGACAGCTAGCACACAACCCGATGATGAGTTCCTCGAGCTGGAATCATTAGTCCAGATTACCCATAGGTCTGTCTGAGGCAATGCTACTCATCCAAGGTCAACAATGGAAGGCATCCACTAGCAGAACACGGACCAAAGCTATTCAGTTTTCCTTGTGCTGACCTGAGGCCTGTTGCATCTGCATATGGCTAGGCATCACTGAGCATCTTATGTTACTGTTCTAATGGAACACAGTATTTGTCCAATGGAATTATTCTGTAATGTTGCTATATGGACAGTGAGACAATTAATGGATGCAATTTTTATGCTCTTTGTATGTAACTTTGGAATCTAAATTAGTCCTGGATACATATTACAATAATAGAAATGTCAGTAAAAATAATACTTAACTGTATTTCTACCCTCGAATAATGTGTTAAGAAAACTTAATTGCCTAGTACCTATTGTTACTTCTATTCAAACACTTAGTTGTATGCCTTTTACCAGGTTAATCTTTTGTATTGTATTTTGTCTCATCCAATTAACTTGAGGTAAATTTTAAATATAAAATTCAAATTTATTTTAGCTACAGGTTTAGTCCCTAAAGTAAAAATAGCACCATTTAGAAGAAAAATTGGGGGAAAATATGAAGGAAAAAAATGCATTGTATTATTAATAATATAGGCATATATAACTCTTAATGATAACAATACTTAATAATTAGTATTTAATTTAAACTCTAATATGATTTTTTTTAGCTTTACTGTATTTTCATAGAACTTTATAGCAATCTTGTGTTGCATAGACTGGATTGTTGAACATAATATATTGAAACTAAACTGGATAATTTTCTATTGCTGTGAAAAAAATTATAATAACCCATCCATTTAGCAATCTGGTAAATGAGTAAATAAACTGAAGCCATAATCATCGGATTATTTACTCCTTGCTGGAGTACCTTGTTGGGTATGCCAGCAAAATTGTAATGTAATTATATCATAATAAATAACTGAAAAAATGTATTTTAGCTTCAGTCAGACTTGATTATTCTACTGGTAAAACATTAATCCTACTGATGTGTCGTGCCGATATTTAGTTGTAAAGGGAATGCCTTGATTTGAGAAGGTATATTATCACACTGAACTAAAAGCTTTGAATATGTTCTGTTCAATATAACCCTCATTTTTATTGTAATAGTTACAGTGTGGAAAAATGGCTACATTCTTTAATGGTTCTCTTATTTTTTTCCCCTCTCTCTTTTCTTCTCTTTCTTTCAAGCTTATGTTCCCGAAGAAGAACTGAAAGCAGCAGAAATTGATGAAGAAAGCGGGGAGGATGATGGGCTATCTTTGGACATCCAAGAAACTGAGTACATGTGCCAGGATGAAACAGAGATCAAAGAGGCTCAGAGTTACCAGAATTCTCCAGTCAGCACAGCAACCAATCAGGATGCAGGTTATGGTTCACCATTCAGTGAAAACAGTGATCAACTGGCCCATTTCAAAAGCACTTCCTCTAAAGAAGAGAAAGAAGATCACAAGTGCTTGGACAATGCTTCCTACCCACAGGACAGCTTAGCACAGATAAAAGCTGTGTATGCGAATCTACTGTCAGAATCTTGTTGGTCTGGTTTAGCTTTAGATTTAAAAAAAGCAAAGAATAATGAAGACAGCCCGAAAGAAAGCACCGCTAACAGCACCACTAGTATCAGTACCCCAAATACAAGTGCCAGTACAAGTACCAACACTACTACCACTACAAGCATCAGTAGTACTAGTAACAGTAGCAGTGGCAGTTCAGGTTATGACTGGCATCAAGCGGCTTTGGCCAAAACACTGCAACAGACTTCATATGGACTTTTACCAGAACCCAGTCTGTTCAGCACAGTGCAACTTTACCGGCAAAACAATAAACTGTACGGTTCTGTGTTCACTGGTGCCAGTAAATTCCGGTGCAAAGACTGTAGTGCAGCGTATGATACACTGGTAGAGCTTACAGTCCACATGAATGAAACTGGACATTACCGGGATGACAACCAAGATAAAGAAGCTGAAAAAACCAGACGGTGGTCAAAGCCCAGAAAGCGGTCACTTATGGAAATGGAAGGCAAAGAGGATGCCCAGAAAGTATTAAAATGCATGTACTGTGGTCATTCATTTGAATCTTTACAAGACTTAAGTGTCCATATGATAAAAACAAAGCATTACCAGAAAGTGCCTCTGAAGGAACCAGTACCAGCCATCACCAAACTGGTGCCTTCTACCAAAAAACGAGCACTTCAGGACTTGGCTTCACCTTGCTCACCTGAGCCAACGGCAATCGCTTCAGAGACTACACTTAGTGAAGCAGCAAAGGATCAAAAAACTGCCAATCCATATGTAACTCCCAATAATCGCTATGGCTATCAAAATGGTGCTAGCTACACTTGGCAGTTTGAGGCCCGCAAAGCTCAGATACTAAAATGCATGGAATGTGGCAGTTCTCATGACACTTTGCAGCAGCTGACTGCTCACATGATGGTCACAGGGCATTTTTTGAAAGTAACTAATTCAGCCTCTAAGAAAGGAAAACAGCTAGTACTGGACTCGGTAGTTGAAGAAAAGATACAGTCTATACCTTTGCCACCTACCACTCATACAAGACTACCAGCTATAAATATTAAAAAGCAACCGGATTCTCCTGCTGGATCTACGACTTCTGAAGAAAAGAAGGAGCCAGAAAAAGAACAGGTGATTGTTACTGAAACGGACAAAAAAATTAAAGAAGAAAACGAGGACTCTTCAGAAAAATTTGAGCCAACAGCTGTATATCAGTACCTCCGAGAAGAGGACCTAGATGAAAGTCCAAAAGGTGGAATCGACATATTGAAATCTCTGGAGAACACAGTGACCACAGCTATAAGCAAAGCTCAAAATGGAGCGCCTTCCTGGGGAGGCTACCCTAGCATTCATGCAGCTTATCAGCTTCCAGGAACCGTTAAATCCCTTCAGCCAACTGTGCAGAGTGTTCAGATTCAGCCGTCGTATGCTAGCAGCGTCAAATCATTGTCTTCAGAACACAATGCGCTGATCCATTCACCAGGCAATCTGACACCCCCTCCTCATAAAAGTAATGTCTCTGCCATGGAAGAGCTAGTAGAGAAGGTCACGGGCAAAATCCATATTAAAAAAGAAGAAAAGCTTTCAGAGAAAGAAAAATGTTCTCCAGTCAAGCCATTGTCCCCTGCTCCTAAGGAAAGCAAAGACTTTCCAAAATCAGAGGAAAGCAACAAACAAAAACAACCACAGCAGCAAAAACAAATTCCTGAAGCTGAGGTTCAGAAGGTCAAAAAGGATGTTCTAGCTGACCCGCATGCACTTAATGGTACTGAACCACCTAAAGCAAAAGTCACCAATGGCTGTAATAACTTGGGTATCATTACAGACCATTCACCAGAGCAATCATTCATTAACCCACTGAGTGCTTTGCAGTCCATCATGAATACCCACTTAGGCAAAGTCTCTAATCCTGTAAGTCCTTCTTTGGATCCTTTGGCCATGTTGTATAAAATTAGTAACAGCATGTTGGACAAACCCATTTACCCCACAACTCCGGCCAAGCAAGCTGAGCCTATTGACCGGTACTATTATGAGAACAGTGATCAGCCTATTGATTTAACAAAGTCCAAAACCAAACCACTGATTTCCAGTGTGACTGATTCTGTCTCATCTCCTCTAAGAGAAAGTGCCCTAATGGATATTTCTGACATGGTAAAGAATCTCACAGGGCGCTTGACTCCCAAATCTTCGACTCCGTCTTCTGTGTCAGAAAAATCTGACGCAGATGGAAGTAGCTTTGAAGAAGCTTTGGATGAACTGTCTCCAGTACACAAGAGGAAGGGTAGGCAGTCAAACTGGAACCCTCAGCATCTTCTCATCCTTCAAGCCCAGTTTGCTTCCAGTTTGAGGGAGACACCGGAGGGCAAATATATTATGTCGGACCTAGGCCCACAAGAACGGGTTCATATCTCGAAGTTTACTGGCCTTTCCATGACCACAATTAGCCACTGGCTGGCAAATGTGAAGTATCAATTAAGGAGGACAGGTGGAACTAAGTTTTTAAAGAATTTGGATACAGGTCATCCTGTTTTCTTTTGCAATGATTGTGCCTCTCAATTCAGGACTGCTTCCACATATATAAGTCATTTGGAGACACATTTAGGGTTCAGTTTGAAGGATCTGTCCAAATTGCCACTTAATCAGATACAAGAACAGCAGAACGTTTCCAAGGTCCTCTCAAATAAGACTTTAGGCTCACTTGGAATTGCTGAGGACGACTCGGGCTCCACATTCCAGTGTAAGCTCTGTAATCGAACTTTTGCAAGCAAGCATGCAGTCAAACTGCACCTTAGTAAAACACATGGGAAGTCCCCCGAGGACCATCTGATCTATGTAACTGAGTTAGAAAAACATTAGCGTCCAGGTAAGCAACCAGGTATGCAAGTGACCACAGGAACATTGCACTAAACTTCATAGTACTGCACTAGGCCTGATCTGAGCCTCTGAAATCAGTCTTACTTTTGTTGCTGAACTGCCTATCTGGAGCTTGGTTTTTCTTACATACGTTTTGTAGTTATATTTATATGCTCTTTGTCTGATCTGTGCATGTTTTTAAAACCTTTTTTTCCCCCTTTCCTTCCCCCCCTTCTTTTTCTGTGAGTCAAAGTCTGACCTTTATTTTCAACATATGTCCTTGATGTTAAGCTATCTTTTGTAGACTATAGTGGGAGACACTATTGAGAGACATTAATTTAGCCGTAAAGAAAGACACAAAGAACAATAACAAAAAGACATTCTAAAATTACAAAGTTGCCATGACAATAAAGGTCACAGAACCCTGTAGTGTCAGTTTTTAACCCTCTGAGGACTATAATAGTATTCTGTGCCTTTCCCAAAAGAAGGTGTGTGGTGTTTTTTTTAAAAAGGCATTTCATCCTAATATAACTGGGTCAAATTCACTTATATTTAATAGGTTTTTTTCAAATGTCAAAAAGCCTTTTTTTTAAAAAAATGCAGTCTGATTTGCAAAAGAAAGATGCATGCCATTCTTGAATAATTATAAAAAGTGATCAAATGCTCAAGGAGTTAGACATGACCCATGTTTTAAAAAATAAGATCACAAACCAATTTGCCACTATGCCCAAACACACTGAATGCTGAATATTGCCACTTGACTGGCATAAAAAGTATGCAAGTTATTTTAAAAAATGTAAAAATGTTATTTCTTTTTCCTGTAAGATACTGCAGTTTATAGTTATTTACAAATGTAAGCTTTGGTACAGGCTGATCTTTCTATAAGTGTGCTGCATTGGTACATGAAAATGAAACAAAACAACAACAAAAATGGGGCAAGTGTTGGATTCTGATCCTTGTAAATTGCCAGCATCAGCTTAGGTTAAAAAAAAAACCAGTACATGTTGCATATTGTACCATTTTAAATTGTTCAACTTCCTTTGTACCTTCTGGCTGTATGCTTTCTCTCTTAACTTTTTATATTGTCATTTTATATTCAATATCTGTGTATATAATGTAAAAACACTTTTTTGAATAAAATTGAGTTCCTGCAGCTTGAGTTAAATAGAGAAATTTTACTGGCACCTGCATCTTCCCAGATGCATGTACTCAAAGGAGCTATCTGACAAAATAAATAAATAAAAATAAAGCAAACAATGCACTATGAATTATACATTTTGATGTTTTATCATTAATATTGTACAGTACCTTTTTGGTTCACGCAATGAAATCCACTGTTTTCACAAATGTAAAATAAACCCAGATGCAGTTCTTGATTTGTGCATATTGTGATGTCATCATTGCTTTGCCTTTGAGGTCTTCATTTCAGCAGCGACAAAATTATAGCCGGAAGTATGTTTGAAATAATATGTGTACTCTAATATGCTTCATTCTGTTACCTAACGGTGCTGTTCCAATTGTTACTGCACTAGTTTACAGATGCTGATGAATACATTGTGTAATTTTTTTATGTGGTGTAAGTGTTTCATCTGCTTTGGAAACATGACATTTGCCCACCTGAGTGGTGTATAAGTTCCTGATAGCTACCCAATTGGACCCTACTCATTAAAAAGCACCCACTTGCTTCATCTTTGACCCCTGTTTTTGTGTAGCAGAGATTTGCAGCTTCTTTCAAACTGAAGCCATACTTGGTTTTTGAATGGAATGCTGCAGACTACCCTTCAGACAGTAGGAGGCAGTCGGGACAAACAGTACATTTATTCTATTTCATTGATAGTCAGTTAATAAATAATATATAAATAATATAAATTTAACATATTTCTTTTATATCGCATTAAAAGAACAGTTTGATACATTTTTCAAGATGGTGAGCTTAAGATACGTGTTTTTATTGAAGAAGTTTATAGCTCCTCAGATGGACGCCAAAAGTCATGAACTACATCTACAATTTCCCACTTTACTTCAGAAAAAGTTGCATGATGTTTATGAGTACAAGTAGTCCTTTTCTTACGACTGGTCTCTTAACAACCATTTGAAGTTGCAACGGATGTCCCCAGAGCTACTGACGATCCATTTTTGGAGTTACAAAGCCATGTACACACCCTCTCATACGCCTATGGTCACGTGATTGCAGTTTGGGCACCTCACCTTTACAGCCGTTTGCTACATTCTGTTGTAATGTGACTTGTGTTTTTGATTTTATTTTATTTTTTGCCATTTTCTGGCATTTATTCCAGTTTCTGGCAAAAATTAATAAGCATATATACTATTGCCTCTGAAGCCCCTAGATATGGCAGTCTAGGTACATATGACTCTTACATACAAATGCTCCTGATGGATCAGGCACCTTGATGCAACACTTCATTTTTTACAGTAGCCAACTATCTCTGAGCTGCCCAGAAGTGGGAGATGAAGACATATTCTGCACTGAATTTGGAAGCATGCTGTCTGCAACTTGGAGGTAACTTTAAAGTCTTCAAAATTGTAGACAGACGAGGCTCATCTTGCAAAACCAGTCATGATAGGTTTTACTCTTCTGCGCATCAATTTATATTTGCTTAAATTTACAGGTAGTCCTCAACTGCAGCTGAGCCCAAAATTTCTGTTGCTAAGTGAGACTTTTGTTAAGTGAGTTTTGCCCCATTCTACAATCTTTCTTGCTGCAGTTGCTAAGTGAATCGGCACAGTTGTTAAGTTAGTAACATGGTTGTTAAGTGAATATGGCTGGTTGTCATAAGGTCCCAAAAGGGGATCACATGACCCCAGCACACTACAACTGTCATAAATATGAGTCAGTTGCCATGTGTGAATTTTGATCATGCGACTATGTGGGTGCTACAAGAGTGAAAAATGGTCATAAATAACTTTTTCCAGTGCTGTTGTAACTTTAAATGGTCGCTAACTGAAGTCGAGGACTACCTGTAAGTCGTCCCATTTGGCATTTGATTCATCCATTTAAGAGCTTGTTAATTTTTTCCATTTGTTTTTTTTACCACTTTGAATGTTTTCTGAAACTTGGTCAGGTCACTGCTTACCATTAAGTAAAGATCATTTATGAAAAGTTAAAAAGCACCCGTCCAAATGCTGCTCTTGGTGTGACTCTGCTGCTTTTTTCCACTGATAAAGTTATCGATCTATCTCTCTACTCTCTTTTTTTTAACTAGTTGGCAATTCATAAATGGGCATATTCTCTTATCTGATGCTAATTTTCCTTCTACCATACTTGTTCTCTAGTAGGGCTGTCAAACTTGTGGCCCGTGGGCCAGATGCGTCATGCACTGCCCATACCCATGCCCAGTTAAGCGAAGGGGAAAAAAGTCCCAATATGTCATGTGACGCAGCCGTGATGCGAGTTTGACACCCCTGTTCTATAGGGTTCTTCCCAGTGTGCCTGGAGTATATACTTAAAGTGACTAGCCTATAATTTTCTTTAGTTCCCTTTTAGGAAATTGGTATCACATTGATAACATTTTACTTCTCTGAAAATAAGTATTTTCTGGGGGGGGAGTTAAATATTTTTCCATTGGGGTAGTCATTTCACTTCTTTCAGTTCTTTTAAGAACACTAGATGGGTGACACTAGGACCCTGTGATAGGTTACTGTACAAAGTTATCCTAGAATATCTTCTCTTGTTACTTCAATTTCCTGTAGTTATTCCTTCTGAAAGTCAGTACAGGCCCAGATCTTTGCCCTGTATATTCTCTGATAAGGACAGTAACAAAAATGTGTCTCTTTCCATCTCAATATCCTCTTGACATTTCTCAGAATTAGTTGTTTATTTTTCTAATCGGACAAAGGGACATAGCAGGATTTATACCTTGGACTGATATATAGGCTTTTCATTATTATTGTTTTAAAGAAATGTAATTTGAGAAGCAGCGCTCGGAATCTAATTCGGCATGTTTTTAATGGTTGAAAGCTTCCTAATAAGATGGCCTGCTTAATGACTTGTTCACACAGTACGTTTGAAAAGAATAGGTGTAGCATTTGCTAAAGTTTAATTAAATTGTGGAAGTTCATGGCAATGAAATAGGTACACCAAGCTATATAAGACACTGAGATTTCTATTAATGTTTTCAAAGTGCGTGTAAGGAAGCATCCATAATGCTACAAAATTAAATACGTTGGGAAGCTAAAAATGTGTAGCCCTGTTGCATATCTTGACCTAGTAGGTTGAGGTAACACTGGGACTGTTGGAATGCCCTATATTTGGTCTCCGATCTTAAGGCAGGGGAGAATTATCAAATTTGTATATTCAGGCACACAGTAAATCTTTCTCTCTGTGTGTATGTGTGCATGTGTGCGGGCATGTGTGCACACATGCCAGCATGTGTTGAAAGGAAAAGGTTAAATTCTGTCATTTGTCAGCATTTTCATCTTTGCCCTGTCCTATGCTAATGGTGGTTGTTTTTTTTTCAAAAAAGAAGGGAGGGGAACTAAACAAGACTTCAACAGAATGCCATAATATAGCTTGAATCTTGAATGATCATAATCAACTCTGACTTGCAGACACGCACCTGTTTTTGTTTTCTACTATTCTCATGACAAATATTTAGAAGCATGTTGAATCTAGGGCTTTTATCTGGTTGCAAATATCCAGAGAATCACTAGATTCTCTGGATATTCAGTCAGTTTTTAATTCTTTGTTTTCTCTCTTCTACAAAGCGTAGCTGAAACGATACAGCTAGATAAGAAATGATGTTCCGTGTTCATTGCACACCGAAAGCACAGTGGAAAGAATGCTAAGCTAAAAAAACATTCTATTTCCTTAAACTTAATTTCTATGTATATCTGGGAGTTTTTAACTCCAAAGGAGTAAAATTTCATAATCTACTGTTATGAGGACCAGGAGAAACTTGTTAATTATCAAAAGACATACTTTTAAAATGCTAAATATGTTATTTGTTTATATTATACAAATTAGAAAAGCACAAGACAGCTCTGAAAATAAATAATACCATCTCTTTCCACCAACACAAGTCTGTTCTTTCTAATCCCAGTACTTTATCATTCTGCTTACATTCCTCACATAGCTATCTATCTATCCCTTCATCCATCCATTCCAGGTGTAATAGTCCTCCAGAGATTTGACATTAGGGTACAAGAAGACAGACCTGTATCTTTTAAATAATGTGTTTTGAAATAAAGTTAAGTTCTCTCACATCAGGACAAAATGTCCAGTGCGGATGCTACTTAACAATGAGCTGCTTAGGCTTATTTTTGCAGGGGGGGGGTGGTTTATGCGATGAAGTCTAACAATTAACACATGGAAACCCAGGCATTCGGTATGCAGTGCACATGTTAGAAGGGCATTCTGTAGGAGTACCTCAGAGATTTTCTTCTTAGGTGAGAAAAGCAGTGGTAGTCCTTTGCTGTACATTTGCACTGCTATAATTGGTGGTCTGACTTGGATTGGTCTGATTTTAAGTAACTCAGAAATTCTTCTTATAAATGGCTTCTTTATGCAGTTAACCCAGTGTTAATGTGATTGAGGAATGGTGATCTTCTAGCAGCGATTTTCCACAAATTGTTACCCCAAATTTTGCACCAGCAAATAAATGCTTAGTTGCTAATATAATAAGAGTTTCTGGATACATGATAGAAGAATAGATATATCCATGTGAACAGAGTATTATATTTTTTAGATAACGATGATTTTTGAAAAATTATGGTGTCAGATCAAAAGATTGATTCTTTGTTAAATCTGAAGTGTTTCCCCAAATTGTCTGGCATGTACGATCCCAACTACAAATAACATAGTGGACACTCTATAGTGAACACTCATTGGCTTCAAGACATCTTTCTTGAGGAATTTGACAGTAAAATGTCAAGATTTCATTATTTAGTGGCCTAATATCTTTAAAAGCTTAATGTTTCCATTACTGTGAACTATTATGACAATTTTTCTAAACGTTCAATTGTTTTGTTTTATATAAACAATTGTGTGTATATTTGTGGAGATTCTCAGTCATCCACGTCACGGTTGTCCCAAAGGTGCTTTTTCAAGAGGCAACTGGACTTTCTGGTAACCAGAAAGTC